>JASSUY010050452.1:0-16188 GCA_032466535.1 Forpus xanthops | reverse complement strand
TTGTGTCCCTATGGCAGTGTGTCCCCATGGCAGTGTGTCCCTATGGCAGTGTGTCCCCATGGCACTGTGTCCCCATGGCAGTGTGTCCCCATGGCAGTGTGTCCCCATGGCAGTGTGTCCCCATGGCAGAGTGCCCTCATGGCATTGTGTCCCTATGGCAGTGTGTCCCTATGGCAGTGTGTCCCCATGGCATTGTGTCCCTATGGCAGTGTGTCCCCATGGCAGTGTGTCCCTATGGCAGTGTGTCCCCATGGCACTGTGTCCCCATGTCAGAGTGCCCTCATGGCATTGTGTCCCTATGGCAGTGTGTCCCTATGGCAGTGGGTCCCCATGGCATTGAGTCCCCATGGCATTGAGTCCCCATGGCACTGCCTCCCCATGACACTTTGTTCTTATAACAGTGAGTCCCCATGGCACTGCGTCCCCATGTCAGAGTGCTCTCATGGCACTGTGTCCCTATGGCAGAGTGTCCCCTTGGCTCTGGGTCCCCATGCATGTACCATGTCCCCATCTATGGCTGAGGGAGCCCAGACCCACAGCTAAGGCTGTAATGGGATGAGCTTTGCCAAACCTGGGGCCTGACCCTTGCTGCCCCCCAGGGCTGGCATACGGGGGGCAATGAGCATCCTGTGGGGCTGGAGCTCTCCAGCTCCTGGCTCCATCACCCAAAGGAGAGCTGCCTGTTAGAGAACATTCCCCTTATCCCTAAGGGGTAAACAAAGGTGGAGCATCCCTTTATCCCCCCTCTTCAGCGCCTGCAGGTGCTTCCCTGCTTACTTTCCCCATCAGGGTGAGAGCATCTTTGTTATCTCACATGAACCTTCCTGTGGAGCATCTTTCATGCCCTTTTACATCATTTACCACCAGATCTTTCCAATAGATATAATTTATTGATGAATCATCCAACCCCTTCAGTACCGCCCCTTCCAGCGAGCGATGGGTCAGGGTTGAGCACACATTGAGAGGAAAGCAGTTGTGTGAGCGGGGGTGCTGGGGGGGCTCAGACCCACCTCATTACCTGTGCAAATCCCTCTCTGACTCCCAGTGAATGGATGATGCTCTGGAGAGGGATGCGGGATCCCCAGGTCCATGTTTAGCATCACTCCCTTCATGGTCCAGGGAGGTGTATAATGGTGTGTGATGGTGTATGATAGTACATGATGATGTATGATGGTGTGTAATGGGTGTCTGATGGTGTAAGTATATGATGATGTATGATGGTGTGTAATGGGTGTCTGATGGTGTATGCAGTGTCCCACCACTGTGATTCCTGTTGTGTCAGAAGGAACAATGCTCCATCACTCCATCCTTGTGCCTGTGGAGCAGCACCAGCCCTGGCACAGCATTGGGTACCCAGCACCCTGGTGCTGCAGGGAGGTGTCTGATGGCCCTTTCCATGCAGAGCCTGAGTCCATCCACACACAGCCAGAGCTTCCCCCCACCCACTGCATAGACACCCCGGTCCATGTGCTGGTCCTTGGGGATGCTCCCAGGGCAGAGCCATGCTCCTTGCAGAGGGGATGAGCCTCAGTTGCAGCCACACTCCTCGATGACCATGTCCTCGTGGTGGCGAACGACGATTTCCCCCTTCTCATAGTAGAGCATGGAGAGGGGACTCATCCTGACCGGGGAGCACACAGGGCAGGGCACATGGTTGGGTTTGTAGAGCTGCAGCAAACTCTATGGGGAGACACAGCAAAAGGCAAAGCATCACCCCCTGCCCTGGGCAATGGGGCTGAGGTGCATGGGGGGAGCAGGATACAACCCCTCTTACCTGTATGTACGCGTGGTTGGTGGGCTTGAAGGTCTCATCTACAGGCGACGGGCACTGCCCTTCGCACCGGTACGCATTGTACTTCTTGGGGTAGACGATCCAGCTGCCCCATCCAGTCTGCTCGAAGTCCACCATCATATCCACCCTCCTGCACAGGGATCTGCCCTCCTCGCCCATGACGGCAGCACCAGCATTGCTCCCTTTGATCCTTTGCTTCTCCTTCTTGGTGCGGCGATGCCGGCGCATCCCTGGGATGCTGCCCTGGGAGCCGCTCTCACGCATGACATGCTTGGAGGTCTCCGCTGTCCTGATGAGGCTGTGGTCTCCCGGTGATTTATCCTTGGAGAACACGAGCAGCAGGACTCTGTCCATCGCATCCCCGGGGCCAGCATCACTCAAGGTGGGCAAGTGCATCGCGGCGGTGGCCGGACCACCCGCATCCCACTGCTCCGTTCCCATGTGGTACCCAGGGGCAGTGTCTTGGTGCAGCCAGGAGCGGAGAAGCGTGGTGACCTCAAACACTTTCCAAGGGGCCTGGATGGAAGAGGGGCTGCCAGACACGGAGCCCAGGAGGAGCTGGTGTGGGCAGGACCCGGAGCCCCGGCACCGCCGGCTGTGGTAGATGTCCAGGGACACGTTGTGTGCTGGGGAGAACCGGGGCAGGCGGATGCGGAGCTCGGCCAGACTCACCTCCTGGCTGCTGGACAGCGAGGACATGTCGAAGGAGAGAGCCCAGCGGGAGCCGCGCTGCACGGAGCCTGCAAGCAGAGAGGCACAGTGAGGGGAACACCGGGGCCGGGGAGAGACAGGGATGCTCCAGCACCGTGTGAGTGCATGGAGCGGGATACCCAGAACAGGGATGCTCGGGACGGTGCTGGTCCTGGGGACAGTCACTGTCCCGGGACAGGGATGCTCGGGATGGTGCCGGTCTTGGGAACAGGGATGCTCAGGGGCGGTGTGGATCCAGGGGACCGTGCAGGTCCTGGGAACAGGGGTCCCCGGGACAGTGAGGATCCCGGGACAAGGATGGCCAGGAACGGTGCCAGTCCCAGAACAGGGAGGCACAGGGATGGTGCGGATCCCGGGGATTGTGCAGGTCGTGGGAACAAGGATGCTCGGGACGGTGCGGATCCCGGGACGGGGACGCTCGGGGATGGAGCCGTTGCCGGGATAGGGACGTCCGGGGCCGCGGCCCCACTCACCGTGAGGAGAGAGACTGAGGGCAACGGCGGCGGCTGCGCGAAGCGGGGCGGGAGGTGCGCGGAGGAGCTGCAGCATCAGCGGGGGGCAGTGCGGAGGGGAGCGGGCGGGAGCCCCGGTGGGAGCCCCGATGGGTGTCCCGTTGGGTGTCCCCTTGGATGTCCCGATGGGTGTCCCGTTGGGTGTCCCCTTGGATGTCCCGATGGGTGCCCCGATGGGTGCCCCGATGGGTGCCCCGATGGGTGCCCCGGTGAGTGTCCCGGTGGGTGCCCCGGTGGGTGTCCCGGTGGGTGCCCCGTTGGGTGTCCCGTTGGGAGCCCCGATGGGTGTCCCGTTGGGTGTCCCGTTGGGTGTCCCGTTGGGAGCCCCGATGGGTGTCCCGGTGGGTGCCCCGTTGGGTGTCCCGTTGGGAGCCCCGTTGGGTGTCCCGTTGGGTGCCCCGATGGCACAGCTCAGGCGGAGCAGGGTGAGGGCGCAGAGCACCAGCGCGGGTGCGGAGCGCAGCGGGACCCGCATGGCTGCAGGGGCCGCCCGCAGCAGCACTATTTGTACCGCGGCCCCGAGCGCCGCCCCGGGCGGCCCCGGCAGCCCCCTCCCCTCCTCTCCCCGTCCCTCTGTCCCTATCTCCATCCTCCCTCCCCTCCACAACCCCCCTGAAGCTGTCCCCCGCAGTCCCATCCCATTTCTATCTCCGCTGTTCCTCCCTTTCTCCCTTCCTCTTTCCCTCCATGCCTCCCTCCTCACGCTTTTCTTCTCCCAGCCCCATCCCTCCATATCCCCATCACTTATTCTCCCCGTGCCTCTCCTCATCCACCCATCCATCCCGCCTTGGTCCCCATCACCAGCTCAGCATTCCCAGCCCTATCCCACCGGGGGATGCTCTGCTGGCACCGGGACAAGGGGGTCCCCTTGGGCACCATCCCGGTCCATGCAGGGGCTCTGCCCCGTTCTTGCTCTCCCCCTCTCCCAGCACAGTCCAGGGCAGGACCGGAGGGGCCCCCATCGCCCATCCCATCCCGTTTGGATCCCCCATCTCATTTGGGTACCGGGGCCCGGGTGGGGGGGACATGTGCTGACCCGGGGGCTGATTCCCTCCACCAAACCAAGCCCCCCACCCCGTGCCTTGATGACGTCACGCCCATGCAGCGTGACGTCACGCCCCGTCACCTCCTTCCCGCTAGGTGGCGCTGTTCCCCCTCCTCTCGTTGCGGTCCCCACCGTGGCATTGCGTCGGATCTCGCGAGAGTTCGTGACGGCGGAGCCAAGATGGCGGCCGCACCGGCGGTTGCCGCGGTGCCCGGGGGTGCTGAGGGCGCGGAGCCGGGCCCGGAGCCTGCACCGCCCTCCACGGAGCCCCCGGCCCCGCCGGAACCGGGCAATGCCGGCCCCGACAGCGGGTGCGTGACTCGGTGCGAGCGGTGCGGGGCCCGGAGGAGGCTCCGGTGCTCCCCGTGTGTGTGTGTTTGTGTGTCCGTTAACTCCGCTTTGTGCCCCTGCAGCGGGGAGGCCGCGGTGGGCGATGTGAGCGCGGCGGTGGAGACCGAGTCCGGCAACGGGAAGGACCCGCTGGTAGGTCCCGCTCCGTGAGGGGGTGCTGGGAGCGTGGCCCTGCATCCCGGGATGCCCGTGGGGATGCGGGGATGGGGAATGGCGCCGGCCTCTTGCGGCTCATTGCGGGGGGATCCGGCTCTTCTTCCCCTCCGGGTTTTGTTTCCCTTTAGCACCAACGCGTTATCCCGAGGGATACTGTTTGGGAGCGGTGTGGTGCCTGTGGAGCTCGGGGGGGGGTGTAAAGTCATCGGGTGAGCAAAGAGGGTGAGGAGGTATCGGGGAAGAAAACGTTTCTGTGTCAGTGTCAGTGTGTGATGGGTGGGGGCTCATCAGCATCGTGATTGGGATCTGATTGGGATTCATTCCTGATTGGGATCTGATTGGGATTCATTCCTGATTGGGGCTCATCAGCATCCTGATTGGGATCTGATTGGGATTCATCAGTGTCCTGATTGAGATCTGATTGGGTCTCATTCCTGATTGGGATCTGATTAGGACTCACCAGCATCGTGATTGGGATCTGACTGGGACTCATCAGCATCGTGATTGGGATCTGATTGGGTCTTATCAGCATCCTGATTGGGATCTGATTGGGTCTTATCAGCATCCTGATTGGGATCTGATTGGGTCTTATCAGCATCCTGATTGGGATCTGATTGGGACTCATTCCTGATTGGGATCTGATTGGGACTCATTCCTGATTGGGATCTGATTGGGACTCATCAGCGATGTGATTGGGACTCACTAGCATCCTGATTGGTATCCTGTTGGGACTCATCAGCATCCTGATTGGGATGCTACTGGACCTTATCAGCATCAGTTTTCCATCATCACTGAGTCAGGTATAAAATGAAGATGTAGGAATTTCCTGAACACCAAAATCCAAACACGTTCCAGAAGGATTTTCCATCCTGATGGCCCCACTTCCAGTTTTATGTTGGAAATGAAACCCTCACCCATCCAACTGCTTCTAATCATACCTCCAAAGCAATACCAAGTATAGGGAAACCCGGTTATTCCTTCTCGGTCCTCCTGTCCTGACAGCTCCCTACCCAAAAGGCTAACCCAGGCTTTAAGCCAGGCCCCATTTGCTGCTCTCTGCTTGCAGGAGGCTGCAGGGGACAGCTCGGAAGTCCTGGATCCTCAAGCAGGCTCTGTGGATGAAGAGAACGGGCGGCAGCTGGGGGAGATTGAGCTGCAGTGTGGGATCTGCACCAAGTGGTTCACGGCGGACACGTTTGGCATTGACACCACGTACGTAAGCTCGGCTTCGCTCCAGTGCTTGGGGAGTCAGTGCCCAAGGACCCAGTTCCAAGGACACAGGGAAAAGGCTGAGGGTTGGAAAGAGCGACGTTCCAGCAGTGCTGCAGGGAGTGTTTGTACGGTTGAGCTTTAGAAACCCCTTCAGAGCTCAGTGCTCTGGGGGGCTGTGAGTGCTGTTCTGAAATCAAAGGGGGCTCTCACAGCCATTCGCAATTGGTGTGAACAAAAAAAAAACCCGTGTCCTCCTATGAGTGAGCAGTAAATGCAGTTCTCTTCCCTTAACCCACATGAGATAACCTGAGACTTAATACAAACAACACTTTCTGGAGCATATTTTGCCCCTAAAACTTTCTCTGGGCTTCCAGCTTTAGGGGCTTAGATGATGCTCCTTGTGCAGAGCTGCCTTTGGTGCCTCTTCTTTTGCTGGCTGTGCCTCAGGGCTTCTCTAAACCAAGTAGGTGACACTGAGCTTGAGTGGCCCTCCAGAGCTTTGTGGCTCTTCCTGATGCTCACAAGCAACCTGTTTTGATGCAAGCATCCTTAAAGCTGTGAGAGAGGGAGTAATCCATTAACCTGGGATAAGTGGGTTTGTAACCCTCTAGTAGAGAGTAAGGAATATCTTACCTCACCATTATCTTGTCGCTTACCAATAGCCTGCTCTCTTCCAGCTCCTGCCTGCCTTTCATGACCAACTACAGCTTCCATTGCAACGTTTGCCATCACAGTGGGAACACCTATTTCTTAAGAAAACAAGCAAGTAAGTGTGAATTCAGTGCAAGATAAACCTGGAGGCTTTGTTTGAGCTGAACTCAGGGGAAGGCTTGGCAGAAGCTGTCCAAAAATGACCAGAAACCCATGGTAGATGGGGGGGTGTTCGCTTTTCCAAACCCAATTCTAGCTCTGGTGTGCTTTTTGTTTTGAAGATCTCAAGGAAATGTGCCTTAGTGCTCTGGCCAACTTGACGTGGCAGTCAAGGACCCAGGATGAGCACCCAAAAACCATGTTCTCCAAAGATAAGGTGAGGCTGTTCCGAGAAGCAGCACAGATTGACCTGAGCTGTGATTTCAGTGATGTTCAGACATTGGGAGACGTTGGCACCCACTGTTAAGAGTCCATTTGGTTGGTTGCTTTCCAGGATATTATCCCATTTATTGATAAGTATTGGGAGTGTATGACAACACGCCAGAGACCTGGGAAAATGACTTGGCCTAATAATATTGTCAAAACCATGGTAAGTAAATCTGTGCAGGGTTTTGTGTGAGTGGTGCCTGTGTTTGCTGACACCAGAGCTAAAGGATGAGGACATGGAAGTGTTGGAACAAGTCCAGAGGAGGCCATGAGGATGATCAGGGATTGGAGCACCTCCCATATGAAGCTAGGATGAGAGAGTTGGGGCTGTTCAGGCTGGAGAAGAGAAGGCTGCATGGAGATCTCATAGCAGTCTTGCAGTATCTGAAGGGGGCCTATAGGGATGCTAGGGAGGGACTCTTCATGAGGGACTGTAGTGAGAGGACAAGGAGTGACGGGTTTGAGCTTAAACGGGGAGGTTTAGATTGGATATAAGGAAGAAGTTCTTTACTCTAAGGCTGGTGAGGCACTGGAATGGGTTGCCTATGGAAGCTGTGATTGCTCCATTGCTGGTGGTGTTCAAGGCTGGGTTGGACATAGCCTTGGGTGGCATGGTTTAGTGGGAGGTGTCCCTGCCCATGGCAGGGGGGTTGGAACTGGATGGTCTTAAGGTCCTTTCCAACCCTGACTGTTTTATGATTCTAAGATTTGGATGCTTCATCAATAGTTAACACACATACTAATAAATGCTGTGATTGAAACACCTCTTAATTATCCTTCTCTGTGTAACTTAAACTCCTCTTTTCCAGTGCAAAGAAAGAGATGTATTCTTGGTGAAGGAGCATCCAGACCCAGGGAGTAAAGACCCAGAAGAAGATTACCCCAAGTTTGGCCTTCTAGACCAAGTATGTGGTTGGTGATGGAAGGAATGTATGCACTGGGGAGGTGGGAGGAATGTGTGAGGACTCCTTTTGCTGGCCATCTCATGAGTAAAACCTACCCAAGTCACACTCTGAGCACCTGCAAGTGGGCTTTGAGTGGTAGGATTGAGTCCATACATTGAATTTCTTTTCTCTCTTTCAGGATCTTGCCAATATTGGTCCTGCATATGATAACCAGAAACAGAGTAATGCTGTATCCACAAGTGGAAGCTTAAATGGCAAGTTCTTTAGTCAGGCTTTTGTATCCCTGGGCCTAAGCTGTGTTTGCCCAGTCCTATGGCTGGGTGTCACTTGAGATGCTGCATTAAACTTCTGCTGTGAACTGAGGTTATGCTTGTTGCAGTCAAAGTATTCAGCCAGTCTCATTGTGCCTTTCTGTAGAGATAGGTTAATGTTACCTCTTTGTGAAGGCACAACTTCTTCCTGGTGGCCAGCTACATCAGGAGGCTTGGAGAAATCCAAGCCTGTCAGTTTTATTCCATAAGCGTTTTAATTTCCCTACTTATGTTATTCAGATTCCCTCACTCTGAGATTTCAAGGTAGTTGGGGAAGGTATATGTTATTCCTTGTAAGCACTGCTTGTGTCTTACTTGGGGTCATCTTAGCGTAGTGATGCTAACTGCTGCTGAGATTTCCTTGTGCACAAGGCTACAGTGTTCTGTGTTCAACCTGTATTCACCTGTATTCATTTGTTACCTCGCAGGAGGTACTCTGGGCTTTTTAAAACAGGGTTATAGATACCTAAGGCTGCCTTGTCTCTGATTGGTTTCCGTCTAATACCTGGAAGCTTGACAAACGTGTGGTGCCACTTCTGTTCTTGCAGGTGGAGCCTCTTTGGGAGGTGAATATTTACCTTTCAGCTCCTAAAACTTAAGTATTATTGTTTGCAAAGCTATTTTTGCTCCCTTCTTTTAGAAGCTGAAGTCAATTATGAATCCAGAGTGTGCCCTGATGTGATTGCAGTAATCCTTTAGTACAACCCAAGTTTCCCCTGGTAGTCTTTAGCAGTTAGAAGCTTTGAATGCTCATATTCTGCCCCACTTGACTGGTTGCATGCTTTGTTTTCACGTCTCTGTTTTCCCCTTTGCGTGATTTGACCTGATACTGTAGTTTTAAACCCTAATGCCACAATAAGTGATGTGCATCCAGGAGCTGGGATGATACCTTGAGGCAAAGACATGGTGATCCTCAGCATCTGCATTCAAAGCAGCCAGTGCAGCTGAGATCATGTCACGTTCGTGCAGAATATGGTATTCCCTCAATGATTTGAATCCCTTCCACCACAAGGGGAATGCTGATAAGCTGAGAGCTGACTGTGTTTTTAGCTCCAGCAGAGTGTGTGGTTTGTAAAGGTGTTTTTCTACAGTACACACATTCTATTGCGTTGTGAACTGGTAGCAATCCCTTTGTAGCGTGGTGATAAAATGCATTTACACTATAAGCTATTAATACATTACACTGACACTGTTTTGATGAAATGTGAGCTTGTATCAGTGTGAATTACAGCATTCAATCATTACTCATAAATACAACTGGAGTAGAAAAGAAGCCACATCAATCACAGCCCTGACTTGGGTCATACTGAAGAGAAACACCTCCTGCTTTTCGTTTTCCCTCGACTGAAGTGCATTTGGTTTTGTAGATGGGAATTCTGATGTTAAGTGATTATTGATGTCACAGTGTTTCTCCAGCACAGTGTGTCAGGGGGGTGATGACTTTGTTTCCAATCAGACAGTGTGTGCTATAGGTTGGGTTTCTGCAGCAATGGATGTTAACTGTGCCTGGAATCTCCATGAAAGCAAATAATAACGATTGGGAAGTGGATCCCAGACAGAAAAGGTTCTTAATTCTCACCTTAAAAGCTTGAGCTCTTGATAAATCTCCCTCAGCTTCCAGTCTGCATTTGGCCATTTCAGAAGCTGGATTTGGCTCACTTTTAAAGTCACATGTAACTGTGGGAGAAGGCCCTTGAGCTCATGACCTGCTTCAACCAATTGGGCTGCTCCTGCCCCTTTGTGTTAGTGGAGATTCCGTGCTCACGGGCTCTGTCCCACCACATCTCCCTTGACTGTGCTCTGCTTTGTTGTGCCAAGGGGGGATCGCCGCGGGAGGCAGTGGGAAGGGCCGAG
The DNA here is from genome assembly GCA_032466535.1 of Forpus xanthops. Lineage (NCBI taxonomy): Eukaryota > Metazoa > Chordata > Aves > Psittaciformes > Psittacidae > Forpus > Forpus xanthops. The sequence continues at coordinate 6,262 of JASSUY010050452.1, read as the reverse complement.
GAGCAAAGCGCAAGCAGCAGGATGGAGGGACCACGGGAACAGCCAAGAAAACGAGGAGGTAAGAGGGAAGATGATGCTGTGGCACAGCACCGAGGGTCCCCTCAGTGCTGGTGGGAGGCACAGCTTGGCTTTTGATGCCTTAAGATGCTGCTTTGGGGTCCGGAGAAGGGTGGCAAAGCTGATGAAAGAGAATAAGCCCTATGAGGAATGGTGGAGGGAACTGGGGGGGGTTCAGTCTGGAGAAGAGAAGGCTCAGGGGGGACCTTATTGCTCTCTACAACTGCCTAACAGGAGGTTATAGTGAGGGGGGGGGTCAGTGTCTTCTCCCAAGGAACAAGCGATAGGACAAGAGGAAATGGCCTCGAGCTGAGCCAGGGAGGGTTTAGATGGAGATGAGAAGTTTATTCCCTGAAAGGATGCTCAGGCACTGGAACAGATGCTCAGTGCCATGGGTCAGCGACAGCCTTGGCATCGCTGGGGGAGCGGTTGGATTTGTCCTGGGACTGAACTGGAGCCACCATGAGATACCAATGTGAGCCTTTGTGTTCCACAGTGATCCTCTGTTTTCTGCCCAGCGCTTGCCACCCCATGGTTACCCCTTGGAACACCCCTTCAATAAGGATGGGTACCGGTACATCCTGGCAGAGCCTGATCCTCATGCTCCTGACCCGGAAAAGCTGGAGCTGGACTGTTGGGCAGGGAAGCCAATTCCTGGGGACCTCTACAGAGCCTGCCTGTATGAACGGGTGCTCCTAGCACTGCACGACCGAGGTACGAGGCTTGCAGGTTGTATAGTTGGGCTTTATTGGGGGGGGAACAACATCTTCTGTAACCTCACTTTAATGCTCATTGATGTTTGAGACATCATTGCTTTGAGGTGCAAGCCTTAAAGCCACTTCTGCTGTTCGTTTGCCTTCATCTGCGCATCAGAGCTCACAAATCGGCTCCTCTCTCCCACAGCTCCTCAGTTAAAGATCTCTGATGACAGACTGACTGTCATCGGGGAGAAGGGCTATTCCATGGTACGAGCTTCACATGGAGTGAGGAAAGGAGCCTGGTACTTTGAAATATCCATGGATGAGATGCCTGCGGACACTGCCGCCCGATTGGGCTGGTCACAGCCATTAGGTGAAGAGTTTTACCAGTTGTTTCTTACCAACTGCTTCCTGTATGTCTTTCCCCAGTAACTTAGACCTCGGGAGGGTAAGGCATCAGCTTGGCTGCTTATTTACTGCTTTTCTTAAGGGGAAGCTCTAAGTGATCTAAACGGTGCAAAGCTGCAGTACAGGGGCATCCTTTACACTGTGCATGCTATAGTCAATGTGTTTGTGCTAATGGGAGCTGTGTTTGTTAATTGGATGTAATTACTGCCCCCAAACTTGAATTGGGATCCACAGGGGTGCTTCTGCTATAAGGTGTTGTGTTCCTGTTGGTTTCCACAGGGAACCTCCAGGCACCTCTGGGATACGACAAGTTCAGTTACTCCTGGCGCAGCAAAAAGGGGACAAAGTTTCACCAGTCCATAGGGAAGCACTATTCATCTGGCTACGGACAGGGGGATATACTGGGATTTTACATCAGTCTTCCAGAAGATACTGAGACTGCCAAATCCCTGCCTGACACTTACAAAGATAAGGTGAGGTGTGGAATTCACAATGGGATTAAACGTTAAACCACGCTTCGAGGCAGAGGAGTCAAGGAGGACTAAATTTATGTGGGCTGCTGAGTGAGGTTGCCCACATCTTGTTTGATCTCTTCCCCTCCTGGCTCTCAGATCCGTGGGATGTGTGAATCACTCTCCTGTGACCCCATAGGCACGCAGGGCTCCTGTAGGGCTTTAACGTGCCACTAAAGGTAACAGTTGGTTTCTGCTCTTTCAGGCCCTGATCAAGTTCAAAAGCTACCTGTACTTTGAAGAGAAGGACTTTGTGGACAAAGCAGAGAAGAGCCTGAAGCAAGCACCTGGAAGCCAGGTCAGTTACGTGCTGGGAGGAGAGGATGGTTCAGGAGGGTTGGAGAACTTGCTAAGAAGGGCTCAGTATGTGTGTTAATTGCTTGTATGTAATGAGCACAAGGGGAGGCTCAGCATTGGGTCTTCATCAGAACCAAGAATGCTTTTATTAAAGCAACAATAAAGGGGAATTTGGCAAACCAACTGCACCCTTTGCTTGCGATGCTGCTGCTGGCACTGAAGTGGTTGGCTTCAGGTAGAGGGGAGGGTGTAGGTGAAGCTGCCTCTTGAGGTTTGCTTTGTATCTCCTGAAGTGGGCTTGGATGGAAAATAACTCTCTTAATCTTTCTTTTCAGATCATCTTCTTCAAGAACGGTGTCAGCCAAGGAATTGCCTTTAAAGACATCTTTGAAGGAGTTTATTTTCCTGCTATTTCCTTGTACAAAAGCTGCACAGTAAGTAGCCGATCATTACAAGGTGATTCCCAGCATGGTTTTAGTAATGCACGGAGCATGGGCACTCTGAGAGCAGGGCAAGCACATAAACAGGAAATGTGGGACTTAATTTAATGAGGCAGCTCTGGAATAACATCGCTGATGGGGCTTGATTCAAGTGCTTAGTTTCCATGCTATGGTCTTGCAGGAGTAGGAGGGGATGGAGACTGAAGCCTGAAGCAGTTTGCCTGTTGATCTAATGCCAAGTATGTCTTCCCCCAGGTTTCTATAAACTTTGGGCCATATTTCAAGTATCCACCCAGAGACATCACTTACAGGCCAGTAAGTACGAACTGAAGCTTTTTAACCTCACACTTTGTCACAGCCTCACCCTATTTAAACACCAGGTGGGTGCGAGCATTGTGGTGGTGGGAGGTGTTTGATATCAAGTCTGTATCTGTCCTCTTCAGTCTTTGTACTTAGCTAGAAGAGCCAAAAGGTTTGTATTTGTAAATGATTAAGGCCACATAGTAGATGCTGAGTGATTTGGTAGGCTATTTAGTTAAGGTTTAGCTGTCTTTGTACCTCTTGACAGGCCATAAAGCCCCCGTTCATGCCTGTGTTAGCCGCTTCTATCAGTAAGAGGATTCTTGGTGCTCACTAACACGCCCACTAAGGAGGGAAACAGCCCTGGAATGCTGCTGTATGACAGGATAAGCCCCTCCTTATCCTGAGCCTGTCTTTGCTTCCCTTTGCAGATGAGTGACATGGGCTGGGGCGCCGTTGTGGAACACACACTGGCGGATGTGCTCTATCACGTGGAGACAGAAGTGGACGGGAGACGGAGCCCACCCTGGGAGCCATAACCCAAGTAGGCAGCACAGTGCTAACCCCAACCACCCCGTGGGGCTCCAGCAAGTGGGTTTTATTCATGCATCACTCAGAGCAAACGAGCTGAAGCCAACACAGCTCCGGGGGTGGGTGGGTTGGGGGGCAGGCGTTGTGTATATTTGGTACCTGGGCTGAAGGCTCAGTGAGTGCAGTGCTGTTTGTGGGCATCTCTTGGAGTCTTCAGTAAGAAGTGTAGCTAAAGAAGCAAGCATCCATCGAGGTAACATCTCAATGGGCCCGTGTTGGAGCAGTCCTTTGTGCAGTGACCACCAGGTCCCAGCCACAAGGACTGCAATGGGTCGAGACCGCTGCACACAGGGCTGAAACCCGGGCTTCTGCTCAAAGTGGATATTGGTTTCTTTCCCCACAAACTGGAAACTGGTTTAAAAATAAAGGTGTTGTTTTTTTTTTTTTCTTCTTTCGTGTTAAAAATGAGATTTCCACTCAAAGGAGCCACACTGGAGATCTCTCAGTGTGAAGATCTCCCCCTCACTGCATTGCCAAGTTCCAAGGCCTCGTGCCAGTGATCAGCATTACAGAGCTTTAAATGAATAAATAAGCAGACACTTGGTGTGTGTCTGTACAGAAACAATAAATTAGAGCTGCTTCACTTGGGGAGGAAGGAACAGGACTCTTAGTGCTGGGGTTTGGGGGAAGGAGGAGAGGAAAAGGTGAGGGTTTAAAGCAAGTCCCTGCAGTCGTCCTTCTACTTTTCCACTCGAGTGCCTGGGACCTCTCTAAGTACCTAAGGCCTTTAATAGTAAATACCCATCATTGGAGCTTTATTAATACTCATTAATTAGGGAGGTTGCAGAGGCCAGTGGAGCAAATGCAGGACTTAGCAGAAGTTTATGCTCAGGCCCCTACTAACTCAATAAATACAGCTTTATTCAGGTGTTGATTACCAGTGTCTACTATTAAAGGCCTCGGTTAATGAGCACAGGCTCTGATTACACTGTCTGCCCACTCCAAGCTCCCCTCTTTCTCCCCTGGCCGAAGCCTGATGCTGCATGGTCAGCACTGCGGGGCTGCTGTCCGCGCCAGGCGCTGCCGGAGGTGATTGGCAAAGTCCACCTGGGTCTGGGCCAGGACTTGGTTGATGATGCTCTTGGGCAGCCAACCCTGGAGAGGAGCAGACAGAGCCCGTGAGTGGAACCTGCCCCAGGCCAGCTCCTGCCTGGGTGTCAAGCAGGACTCACCTTGAGGTCGATGCTGAGCAGCCATGTGAGCTTGGTTTGCGAGGGCCGGCCGGGCAGCGGGCGCAGCAGCATGCACGTGGGGCCGTTCTCTGCTCTGCAAGGGACAGCAGTGTGTGTTAGGGACTGAGTTTGAGCCTTGAAGATCACAGCAGCGCCAGAACACCGTGTGAATAAGACTGGGTGCAGAGTAGAGGGGGAGTATAGCCCAAAGAGATGCTGACCCCCCAAGCTCTGCCCTTAGGGACTGCTCTCAGCCTTAATGCTGCTCCCATTGTGCAGGGACACACATCCCCTGTCCCCACTGGTGTCCTTGCAGTGGCTGAAAGCATCCCTGGGGTGATGCGGGTGCCAGGATGGTGCCAGACTCAGTCTCAACAATGGGGTGAGGAGCAATGGCCGTAAACTGAACCACATAACTGAACTTCAGCATGGTTTATGTCTCTAGAGAGACATTCCAGCCCTGCCTGCTCCCTGTGGAACCTGCTCTAGGTTGGACTGGATCACCTCCTGAGGTCCCTTTAAACCCAAATGATGCCATGAATTGGGATATCCTCAACAGCTCCCAGCTAAGACAAACCCCATGGCTCCAAGCTCGTGCATGGCTCCGACATTCCACGTAACGACCATAAACTGGAGTTACCTTACAAAGCCCTCCTGCTCCGGCACGGCTCCATACTGCGTGGCCATTCCAGCCAGGACACAAGTGGAGCCACGTCTCTTGGAGCACCGGACACTCACAAAGTCCCGAGGTCCAACGATGTTCCCGGGGGGAGCAGCAGCCTTCTCATGGGTGATGACCGTGTCCTTGCCAATCCTCTGCAGGATCTGGGAAGATCAGGAGTTAAGGGTTAACTCTGCAGTGCTCAAAGCACTGCAAAGGGACGGGGTTTCTCCTAATGCTTCCTTTATTCCAATAGGAAAGAGCTGTTTGGAGCAGCAGTGATGCTCCTTGCACCCTGGGGCTCTGTGCTGCTGTTTCTCCTCTGACCTAATCCCCTTTGCTACTCTGCAGTGAAGTCCAATGCACTCAAGCTGATACAGACTCACTTCTGCAGTGCTGTGATTACAGCAGGACAAGCTCCATGCCCCCAGGAGGATAAATTGTGCCCTCCCCATTCCCAAATCCTTTGCGCTGGGGCAAAGGGACACCGCTGAGAGCATTGTGGCACGGCGCCATTCCCACCTTGACCTCCTTGACGTTGGGGTTCCAGTCTCCCATCTGCTCCATGTTGTCCACCAGCTCACTGTACACCACATCCAAGGGCTGATCCACCACCACCTCCAGCCGGAAGACCTTCCCCACGTCCGGGAGCACTTTGCTCAGCACTTTGTCTCCGTTCTGCTGGAGAAGGGAATGTGGGATTCCCATCACACACATGGACAGGAGGACCGGGTCAGCCTGCAGCGGGACATGGCACCTACCACCTCCGTCTCCATCTTCCAGCCGTCCTGGTTCCCAAGGATGCTCAGGGATTTCTGGAGCGCTTCTTCCCCTTGTTTAATGTAAGACATTTCCATCTCGCTGAAGGGCTTCTCCTCCAGCCTTGAGCCTGCAGGGTTCAGACACTCACACACCAACATCCACCACTGCATGAGCTGCATCTGCATCAGATCCGCTGCTCCAGGCATGGGGAAGGCCACTCGATCCCTGCTTTGCCTGCACTCCACAGGCACAGCCTGCCCATGAGCTGGTTTTCCCCATCCACTCCATACAGCCCTGATGGTGACAGCCACCACCGGGCAGGAACGGGGATGGAAAGGGGGGGCACGGACAGGGGGGGGCACAC
>JASSUY010050451.1:0-53032 GCA_032466535.1 Forpus xanthops | reverse complement strand
CCGTAAAGTGGGGGGGAAGGAAGGTTGGGAGGAGTGAGTGGGCAGGCAGATTGATTTACGCCTCAAACCACGACACTCATATTCCCTTGAAAATTCCCCTCTCTTTGTCCTCAATGTCTTTCAAGGGCTACTGAAAATACTGTTTAAGCATCTTTAGCAACTTCAGCAGAGGGCTTAAAACTTTAACTTATAGTATGGACTACATCTTACTAGATATACTGTCTCATGAGTACCTTGCTTCCCTTTTATGATCACTGATGATTTCTACAATTAGTTGTATGGAAAAGAATCAGTAGGTTTGGTGTGGTGGTGGTAGAAGGGTCAGCATCAGGTGACCTGGCAGCTTTGTGTAAACCAGTTTGAAAATGCTCTTTCTGCCTGTGGAGATAAAGAGAGGCTGTCCATTTCCAGATAACAAACCAAGGAAGTTTGGGAAGTACTGTACACATACAGTGCATGCCATTAAGGATTTTAAAAGCCAGTGGAGCAGATCAACCCCATTAGCATTATTAGGTAATTATTCCTGCAGGTTTGAAAAATTTCAGACATTGTAATATACATTATACTTAAAATTCTTTATGTACATATAGACAAATATTTTATATCTGTAATGTGCTTAACATGTCCTGGTCCATAATCTGAAGAACAATAAGCACTCATGGATGAGCAGCTCACAAATACCTTCTACCATTATATACTGTAAATGCACGGAACTGCCTTATGCAACTCTCTTGGGTGTCTTGTTAGAGCTCCTTAGCACAAGTTTTTCCTTTTTCACCTTATTCTAGGCTTTAGTGATTTTTTTCCTTTTCAGTGCTGATTCATTTGTCTCTCCAGGAGGTTTAAAGATCACTGTCCTACTGTTAGCCCAACCGAACACATCTTTCCTTCACTCTCAAGAAATGATAATAGCAACATTAGAAAAAAATAAATAAAAAAAATAAAATATATTATCTTTGCCATTTATTCAGGAAGATCAATTACAGTTGGTGAACAAGGGTATTCTGGAGGAAAACTGCGTAACAGAATACAGTGTTCTTCAACCATGTGCAAATACCGTCAGTGAAGTATCTCTATTTTTAATACTTTTGCTAGAAGATGCAATGGAAGACAGACTTTTTATTGTGACTCTAATTTTTGTGCTCTAAAAAATGTGTTGGACTAGATTAGAAGAGAATCCTCCTTCCTACTTTCTGTTGGACATATTCCAAGATAGACCGAGCCCATGACGGGGTAGTTAACACTACAGGTGTTTATAAGAGAAAACTTCTCAGCTGCCAGAATGTGTCCCATAGAACCATTCCATCAGCTGAGTTCAAAGAGCTAAATACATGCTTCCATTAAGCAATGGTGCGAGCTGAAATTTATCAGATGGTCTTCCATACAAGTTAAATACGCTCTATGCTGCTTTATTGTGGTGGCCGAGATGGTCCCATGGGGTCATTCTAATATGGAAATTGCTGTTGTTAATACAGTCTTACTAGGCACCTCCACCGTCTAAGCCATTCCGCATAGTAAATCTCTGCTGTGTCTGAATAAAGCTCACCTGTATGTTACTTACAACCCACCTTCAGATACTGCATGAATCTGGACTGAAAAAGAAATTCATGGGGCCCAGTATTAGGCGTCATCATATAAAAAATGGAAAATTGAAAGTCAGTCTCAAATTACAGGAAAATCAAAGTACTACAGTCTATGAGTTCCATGTCAGAATAATCCAGCTAATACCTAATACAATTTTGGACACAGACTGCACTGTCCAGAGCAACCAATTTATTTGGATTTACTGAGTGCACTATTTGCAATTAAAGATTGCCTTATGTGAAAAGGTCTTGGCTGATGTCTTAAAGCATAGCACATGTCTAAATTTTTAATGGACACACACTGAATTTATATTCATGGGAAACAAAAAGGGTAACTTTTGTTTAATTAAAAATTAAATTACGTAGCACAATTCTCTTCCTTCCACCTCATGGAGTCTCACTGCTTCTCAGTAATTCCAATATGCAAATACCTCATGAGCAAAATTACTAAACTTTCTGCTGTTACTTCTTCAATTTTAACTCCAACATTATGCATAAGATCCTCTCTTTTTCACAGGTTCAGCATAATGACTGATTACAATCAATGCATGGAGATTCAATTGACCAAGCACAGATGCCTGGATGTGAGCTTGTGATTTTGATCTCTTTGAATGCAGAGACACAGGTGCTTCTTTGGTACAATTAATCTGAGAAGTAATTACATTTATCAGATGAGTTACATCCTACAAGGGACCACGTCATTGATTAAAAGGGAATCTTAGATGACTAGTTCCAAATGCAGGCCTCCATAATCAGTCTGTATTTGGTGAGAATTCCTCCCAGTAGGTCTCACTGACACACAGATGCCTGACTGACAAGAGGGGATAGATTGAGTAAGGATGCCTGATATGGTTTCCATGTCAGATGACCACTCCACTTGATTGCATGGACATCCAAGTTGCTTGTTAGTTGACTTTGGAAGCACTGAGTTTGGCACGATGGAAAGCTGGGGCAGTGTACTTGTCGTCCAAGAAACACTAAGTTGGTCTTGCTTAGTAGTCAAAGCCCTCACTTAATCTGTGTTTTGGAGTCTCAAGTGGTACATGAGCAGCGGTATGGATGGATTTATTAGAGATTACTTATGATCAGATCTGTGAGAAAACTCTAGATGTTGATATTACTTGTGAATAATTTAAAAGCTATTTCTTCCTGTCCACATTATAATGCTCTTTTTTTCCTTGCTTGCTTATAACGCACACTGTATTTTGTGAACTTTCAGTTCAGTCATAAAGCACTCTGCAATGTGGGCTAGATTCTCAAAACCAGCCTACTCAGTTTGCTTAAATTCATTATTTTTAAACTCTTAAGTAAATAGAGCTAATCTTCACTCGAAAAAAAGTAACAAGCTACGCTTGTTTCTCGTATACATTTGTGGCCTGCACAGAAATAAGTTATGTTTGGAAAGTAATACCTGTTGTTTGTTGGTTTTTAATAAAAAGATAGGAAAACAACGCAAAACAAACCAAAAGTAGGTTTGGAATCAGAGCAAGAACAAATAAAATGCTTCCAAAGTGGGGGAAATATAAGTTTGAGCAAGCTAACTCTTATAAAAGTGTTGTACCATACCACAACAACAAAAACCCAAGCTGTATAAACCCAAAATATCCTGGATTTGCAATGTTTCTAATAAATACCCTTACCCAAAGACTGTTTTGTTCTTTCCTGTCTGGTTACCCCAACTTGTGTTTATATAAAAATATATCTGATTAATATGTTTTAATTCTTTTTTTTTCTGTTGAAAATATATTTTCAGTAGTGTGAGAAATTTGGACATTAACTTCCAGGTTGCGTGCAGATAACATGCCACTGCATCCTCATGCAAAGGAGAGTCTAAAAGTGCACATAGATGGTTTGGATTACTTCTGAGTCATTTTGAAACCCCATCACCGAACAACAGACTCATACCTCCTCAATAATGTATTTAATTGTGAGAGAGGCTCGTTCCACAGATGCCACGTTTTTGGCCATGGAAGCAACGACAGGCAAAATGGATAAGAAAATTATAAAGGAAAATCAACCTTTAAATTACACTGTGAAGATAGCATTTTCCAAACAGCTTCAGGTAAGTACGGTTTTCTTTCCATGAGAGAACCGTTGCCAGAAAATTATTCAGATGTGGAATTGGGGTTGAAATTTTTGAAGTGACAGTCACAGGAAAGAACAAATGTTTTTTTCTCCCCACAAAGACCCGCGATCCCACGAAACACACATGCTTAGACAGTCCTATTGAGCTCAGCAAGACTATTCATACTGGCAAAATTACCCTTGCAGCTCGAATAGCACTGGAACTGCCCTTCTTTAAGCAAGCTCTTCATATCGGTACTGTAGATCCTACTGAATCCTTATCTTTGGAAAACTTGCTCCTCAGTTAAATCTGGGTTGTTTTTATCAAAAGAAGGGAAAATTTGCTTCTTGCACTGCTGTTATCCCTCTTAAGTGAATGCAGCTATTCCAACATAAAGTGACAAAAGTGACTCGGGCCTAGCATGCCTTACTCTGTGACATGCTAGGTTGGAAGCATAATCTTCTCTGAGCTGCTTTCTGATTTTCCTTCTTTGCCACCAATACCCAGTGGTAGCCTTTTTCAAGAGTTAGGAAATATATTTTGATTTACAAGCTGTAAATTAAGCAATAAATATCACTATGATTACATGAAGTAGTTAGTTCATTTTGATATACACATATATTATACTAATTACCCAAATGCACATTTTAATGGAAGAGCTGCAATGCTTGAGTATATTTGGAATGCCACATAACAAGAAAACATCCTTCAAACTATGTATAAATCAACAAAAGCATCTGCACCCAGTTTACATGTGATATGCATGTAGGTCTGCACATGACTTCTGCTGTGCACAGACATGCGCTTGTTCCCCTGTCCTCAGTAGTGCATATCCCATGCAGAAATTTGGGAATGTAGCCCAGCACGTCTGCTTAAGTTGTCTGAATAAAACATAAAAGCTGTAAGTCTTAGAGAGGTACAAATACTATGTTAGGCCCTTATGGACATTTTCTTGCATGTAAATATGGCTATTGAAGGGTTCTAAAGATCTTGAAGTCATTTAGATATTTGTACTAAATGAAGATCTAGCCTATAGTTAACCAGAGCTCCACTTCAGCAGTCTGGTTTTCATTTCTAAAAGCAGTCGGTAGGCAACATATTACACTGCTGTCCTACATCTGCTTTTCTGCCTGTGTACAAGGTAGCTGCACACTGCTGCATGTAACTTCCAGCACGAGTTGGTGGTTGTACCATTGCCCTCGACTGGAGGATGATATGGTTGGTCTGCTCCCATGGGAATAAGCACATCACTGATGGCTGGCCTTCTAAGGTCTACTACCACTGATGGAAGTTATACTTGGTTCAAACAGCAGAGGCCTGCACTTTTAGAACAGAAAGCTTTCGGAAGTCTACGTGGCCACAATACAGCTGACAAACCTGTGGTTATGGAAACATTACAATCAGTTTTCCAGTGAATATTTGCCACACAGTAGAAGCAAATGCTGAGTATTTAAGAAAAAAAAATAACAAAGGATAAAAAATAAAGTTCTAGGAAGGTGAAGCATCCCAAGGATGAACAGGTTGCCCAACCTAATGCAAAATTTAAAGCATAAAAAGTGTCAAGTGCTAAAGTAATTAAAAATCAAGGACCTGAAGATTTCAAACAGATTTCTCTCACTATCCTCCCAATTGTTCACACAATAAAAATTCACTACATAAAATCAATCATTCCTGCAAACAATATTAATGTTCTGAGGCACCAGCTTATCAGCATTCAAAGTATTATTAAAGTAATACAATGATAGGACCCATACATTTGGATTTAGTTAAGAAATAAATAGTTATGTCAAACTTTTTTTTTGATTGCACGTTTGGTGTTGGAAGTTACATGGTCACAGAACATGAAAGAAGTCAAATACTTTTTGATCTACCAGCAAACTCTAAATACATCGATAAAGAAGCCACGCCAGGCCAAATAGATTACTACTTTCAAAGAAGTTCATGAAAGTTTCCCAAATACTGTTATACAAAGTTACACATCCATGCTGAGTTATTCATCAATGTGTAGCAAAAAGTCTTGCAGTAGGCCAGGATTTTATTGGCAGATAACTGGCGGAGTAACTATGCAGTGTGATTAAAAATTCCAGTTTGGAAGCATTAACATGGAAGTACTTTTATAGTCTGAACAGGAGACTGCAGTTCTTGAAGTTAGGAAGAGCAGAAGGGAAGATTGGGGATATTTTCCATTTTAGAAATGCTGAGGCACAAAACACAGTTGATTCTAGTACTTTCATACATGAAATCCTTTCTCCTGTATGTGCATCATGTGTAACCGCAAAGTCTGTAAACTGCTGACTATTCGTCTCTGGTGTCCAATGAGTACAACTCCAATTCTTCTAATGTCACTGCAAGATAAAAAGTTTCAGCTTGGATGCAAGTCAAGTCAAATCTTTTGTACACAAAAGAGTATAAATATGAGTTGCTCTTCTTCAGGACAGTTTACCTTCCTGTCTGGGACACATTAGAAAGCTGCAAATGCTCAATTCCATTTTTTTAAAGACAGGCATTTAAGGAAAAAAGAAAAAAAAAAAAGGAAATTTTGTAGTTAGAGCACTGGTATCTTGTGTTATATTAATGGTCAAGTAATTAATCCAAATCTTGAGGAAGAACCTGAGATGTGGGATCTAACTGCCCATTTTTAGTAATGTGTTATTAGCAAATGCTTCCCACTCATACTTGCAAAGGAATGGGGCTGATGCCCTCACTCTTGCACTTCAGAAGTGGCAATAACAAAGGCTGTGCTTCTGATGATTTGGAAATAAGAAACCCTAACTGTAGTGGTGAGAGATGTTCTAAAAGATCAGAATAGCAGTGAATCTTTCAGCTTGACCCAGATTTCACTCCCACTGTCCCTTCATCTCATCCAGACCTGCACTCTGGAGTGGGCAGCTCAACCACTGAGCTCGACTTTGTGGCAGGAATGAAGTCAACAGCCCTCAGCATCCAGCAAAATCCACTAGTTCAGTTGTTCTATAAACATCACCAACCGCAAGATGCTGAGGAAGATCACAAAGCCGGCAAGGGCAGGAAACTTTAGATATGTCTTGTTCATTGAGCAAATCCCACACTGGGACACAGCACAGACATTGCCTGTATAAATGTTCTCAGAAATTGCTTGACAGTGTAGCTCGTAAAGGATGAGGCATGACCTTTACGGGTTTCAGATTTGCAGTACAAGATACCTGCCTCAGTATTCTCCCGATAAAGTCACTGGATAGTAGCAACTATCATGTACTTAGGCTTAACATCCACATGGTGGATGATACAGAACGCATAGGGTCAGCAGGGAATATGCAAAAATATTTGGCATCTTAGAATCAAAAGAGAGTCAGACAAGAGAATAGAAACTTTACAGAGGGAGTGGTATTAGAAATACAAGTACAATGCTTAATACTTATCAAGGAAGGTCTGATAAAGTTCAGAAAGAAGCCAGCAGGCCTAGGGTAGTGGAGATTATCTGGAGAAAGAAGGAATCTTTCAAAAAGCTCAAGTGCTATCTAAAGAAAGTAGAAAGGACGATAACCTTAGAGAGATTATCTGTAAAAGCACAGTAAAGCAGGTGAAAAAAGAACTAGAGGAAGAAGAAGAAAGAAACACCTAATAATAAAACTCAGCAAACCTTTTGGCAAACTCACTGGGTATAAGCAGCTTGCCAGAGTGTCTGCAGAGTCTAATGATGGGTATAAAAGAGCACTGAAAGACCTGCCACTGTTGGAAGACTAAACTGATTATTTGAGCTGATATTCACTCTAAAAGAGATCGAAGCGACTCCTGTGCCAGAACCTATATAGGCACTTGCCAGAGGATCTGGCTGAAACTGAAGTGATTGCAGGAGGGGTTATAGGACAAACTGAAAAACCAAGCAACAACCCACCCCCAGAAAAATATTGTGTTTAGCCAAGAGTTTTACAAGAGCTTAAGGATGAAATAGTGGAATTACTAACACGGATGTGAAAGGGAGTTATCAGCTGTATTCCATATGCTTAAAAAGTTCTTAGTGCCTGAAGCATGGAGAGTGGTGCCAGACAAAAGAAAAAGTTTCCAGGGGAGATCTGGGGAACCACAGACCTGTGAGCCTGAAATCATTACAGGGCATAACAGAAACTACAGTAAAGTACAGAATTATTGGGTGAATTATCTACTTGAGTTGCCATGGCTTTTGCAAAGAGAAGTCCTGTTTTAGAAAGTTACTTGTTTTCAATGGAGGAGTCAGCATACATATGGATGAAGGCAATTAATTCGATACACCCCACTTGGATTTCCAAAAGCTTTAGAGAAGATTCCTCATCAAAGCTCTACGAAGAAAATAAGCTATGGCATAAGAAGGTCTTTGCATGACTAACTGGTTTAAAGTCAGGAGGTTAGGGGTAAATTGTCAAGTTTTATAATGTAGTCATCAATAGAAACCTACAGGGATCTATACTGGGATAATATTGAACAGTTATGTCCAAGAAATCAGTAAATGGTCTGGCAAAAGTGGTTAGCACAGAGGTGAAAAAGGCAGTTGATGAAACTGAATTGTTCAGAGTAGTAAGGGAAGGGAGCAGCTGTGATGAGTTTTAGAAGGATCTTACAAGACTAAGTGACAATGCCATAAAGCAGCAAATGAAATCTAATGGAGGTGAATGTAAAGAGATACACATGGGAGAAAACTGGTCCTAACCTCACGTGTAAAATTACTGAATCATAACTGACCATTACCAGTATTGATATAGACAGTCCTAGCATCAAATTAAAGATTAGGAATTCGTGGGAAAGGAACAGAGGGCAAAACATACCGTATCATTATGATACCATGTTAATCCACAGTTTTCCCAACCCCCTTATATACTGAGTGCGGGATTTGCATTTCCAAAATTGTACAGTAATGTCAGATGGTTGCAGAAGGGCAGCAAGGAGTGGAACGACTGCCTCTTGAGGACTGACGTAGGTGTGATGATGTTAATAACAAAGTAAGAGAAGATTTTTGCCACGGATTTCAGTGGTCAGAACTGATTCCCCAAGAAACATTTCAGGATGCTCACTGCCTGGCCTTTGGTTTGGTTCAGTCACAGAACAAAACTGCATTCTGTGTATCTCAATCATATCTTTCTCCAGTGGTGTTTTGGTAAAAACCTGTATTTGCCTGTTGTTAGCTTCAAGTAGGAAAGCAAATGAAAGCACTGTTCCATACATCATTGTACTTATGGCACTGCTGCATCCAAACAAATTCAGATCGATTAATCACTGTAGGGATAATAGATTACATACTTACTCAATACTCATTCTTGAGACCATATCCAAAGTTGTGAAACCTGCTGCCATGAAGTTATTTTTATACTGACCCATTTTTATGGAGTCCAGCCAGTCACTGACTGAAACAAACAAAGGATATTCTGGAACTTCACCAGGTGAATCTGGCATTCTGGAAAAACAAAATGCAAAGGTTACCAAAGCACTACAGAATGTGACAACTTACTCTGGTAGGCGTTATTTTTATTAAGAGGTGGAAGGAATGAGAAAAGCCTGAGCTGTAAAGGTCAAGCGTTAACTGAGGATCTCTTTAACCCATTGCCTATAACTTAAGAATCATGTCAGTCTGCCAAGTTGCACTACTTAAATAATACATACTTTTAAACCATAGCAACTCTGTGTAACAACCCGAGGAACAAAGCTCTCCCACTGCTTTTATTTTTGCTCCCATGGAGTGTTTCTTTACAGATCTTATACGTTCAGGATTATCATAATTTGTAAATACAGCAGTCAAAGTGAAGGACAAACAGAATCTAACATGAGATAAAAATTTAAAAACATTAAAACACCGCAAGATTATTTCCACATATATCTACTAAAAACCTCACCTGAAATGGCTTCTTATTGCTATGCCATTATGCAATGGGAACACTTTGATTAAAAGCCTAAAACTAATATTAGAAGAAGCAAAATAAAGGTAATTTTTTATCTTTGCTTTTACATAGAATTATACAGAGCAGCAAATAACAGTGAAGAAGCTAATTTAGTCCCATTTCTGTTTCAGGTCTTTGCCTTAATATTAGTGCAACTAAAAGAGAAAGATGGAGAAGCCCACTAAAGTTCTGAGAAAAAACTATGCAGATCTTCATCAAAGCACCTTTATCTGAAGGTGAATTTCAGCTAATGAAGACAGTTATGCCACCTGTACCTTCACCCATTTCAGCTGATACCCAGCGACAGCTTGGATCAGTAAGCGTGCAAAAATTGACAACTTCTCCTACCACAGCCTTACTTCTTCTGTGGCTGCACACATTTCTCTAATATTATTAATGGAAAAAGACTTTGGGCAACAGCATCAAGAATTCATTGTGGAATGGTAACAGCATAATCTCTTATTTGTTCACTGTTGCCATTCCTCTGCAGATAAAGAAAGATTTAGCAAGCTAAGACACAGCTACTTTCTGCAGGAAATTACTCCAAGGCAGTTCAGAAATTGCTTGAGCTCTGTCAGATGGAGAGACAGGCTGTTTGAATAGAGGGGAAAAAAACATTACAAAGAGAACACAAGCACATAGGAGAAGCACCAAGAAAAACCCAAACAAAGAAAAAGATTCACAAAGATTAAGGACAGAGCACACAGAGCTCAGACAAAAATAAAAAGAAGAAAAATACCTAATACAATTTGCATGACTTGACAAAAAGAGTCCTTACCACAGTGTATTAACAGTAAAGCAAGCCTTAAAAGTGGCTTAAAGTTATTTGACACGCCAGAACTTTGTGAATGCAGAACGTCGCTGCTCTCTCCCACGCCTCCTTAATGCTCTAAATCATCCAATGATAGCCACTATGTGTTACACAGAGTACCAAAAGGGGTCTTACACAAGTACATCCTCCACTAGAGTATGAAGGGTGCTGGGATTGCGGATCAGTTTGTCTAGGAAGTTGACAATGTCACTAAATTTTGGACGGTGGTTCCTCTCCTTCTGCCAGCAGTGAAGCATTAGTTGGTGAAGAGAAGCTGGGCAGCCCATGGGAGCTGGAAGTCTGTAGCCTTCTTCGATAGACAGTATAACCTAAAGAAACGATTACTGGGCATGAGAATTAAATGCTGAAAGGACAGTGTAAATTTGACAATTAGAAACCAGTGATAAGAATTAATGGCATGGTTACCCTCACTTTATGCATTTTGTGGGCTTCACTGAAGGAAGTGTGCCATGTGAAAAACATGTTTAGGCAGGATGTGGAAAAAAAACAGATGTGATGTCACAGACAAATCACATGTATGAGAAATCATGTTTGATCAGAATTGAAGGGAGGCTTGTTTTTAGTACATCAAAAAACATTGCCTGAAAACAACATTAGCAGCCCTAATGTCCTAATGTGTGACAGGAGGTAGCAAAGTAGGTAAGGTCCATGATAAGCTGTCTGGATTCATCCTATGTAAGATCTAAAAAAACAAGAGGGAGGGTTACAAGGTTCTGCAATGACTGATAGTAGTAGTGAGGATGATAGAAATTACCGTCAGGGTTTCTTGTATATAAAAGAGTAGAACGCTAAATGTTTGATCAAAAACAAAGCTAGGAAAAAGACCAACCCTACCATACACACATATCCCTTCCATGTAAAAATCCAACCAATGCTAAATATTCTCTGAAGTACAAATGATTGTACACAATATTTATAATAACACAGTGCAGTTATGAGAAACATATGTACTGCATTCACACCTAGCCTGCTTTGAGGAGACATTTATCATTCTCATACATGCTGCAGACATATTAATGCAGCTGGAAAGGGGTACATTAAACTGTTTACAGTAAATCAGTGTTTTATAGCACTAGCTGTAGCTTCAATATATTCAATCTTATTATCCTGGAATATATCCTCGTTCTCTTTTTGAATTCTGAATTAATGTGGGTTCAGTTTAGCAATGCCTAATGCTTATGCTGCAAGCACTATGCAAATAAATAAGAGTAATGAAGCTACATTAGGACCTTAGCTCCCTTTCATAGCATGGTAGAAAATGGAACAAGACTCTTGTAGCTGTACACAGCTGGGTCTCTCGTTTTATCAAATGAGGTGATTTGGTCCTACAGTGTATAGTCCTCTTGTATCCTGGCAGAAACACCTATGCATGAAAAACAAGTGCTTGCAATACAGCAGGGAATTAGGTTTGAAGAAGGTTAGGCTTAGCTCCATCAGCAACAGAGATGGGAAGTACAGGCTACTCCAAAGGCAGTATTACTTGCCATTGGGGTCTCTGAATTTTAAGCACACGTGAGCATTGACAGATCACGTATGTGCAGACAGGCCTAGCTGTGCACATACAGAAGTAATACCTAGCAGCAAATGATTTGTCAATAAGATAATCCTTCCACCTGTTTTTATGGCTACTTCTTGATCTCCCTGGGATTTACTGCAGTGGTCCAAAATGTGGACTGCTGAAATGACTGCTATAGGAAAAAGTACTTTGAGATTGCCAAAGAAATATTCCTTCCAAAGGCTTGCTTCCTGATGCTGAATATGCTCTCTAGATTGATCCTGTTACAGACTCACGATGGGTGAAATTCAAACCTCCGTGCACAAAATGTTATTCACAAAACTGTCAAAGCTCACGTATCTCAAGCAGGTTGTCAAAAGTGGCTTCATAAAACATAGGTGCTTGTTACAGTGTGGGGTATAGCTTAGTTGATTCTTGTCACTGAAGAGGCAATCTTCAGCAGCCCAGAAATGCAGGTATTCTCGTCTTTATGCTTAACTATACCTGTTAAAAATGATGAATTTACAAAATGTATTTTGGTTTTAAGGCACAGGGAAAGCTTCTCTCCTTTTATGAGACGTATGGCATCTGCTCAACACAACAATAGAACTGATGAGGTTTTTCTGCAATAATTTATTCAGGAAAAACCCCCAAAGCAACCCCAGTTTTATAGCCATGATATTTTCTCTGACACACTCTGTTCTACCGGATCTTTGAAAAAGAAGTGACAGTGCACTTGTTTCCTCTCTTGTTCAAAAGGATCATTTCAGTATGAAGAGAAATGCCAGCTGGTACTGGGATAATTATAATTTCTCATTAATACCAGCACATTTTAAAAATACACTGTGACTATTGCCTCATTAGTATCCCTTGTGAAGCAAGTATTATTTTTAGAGTCTAGGAAGCAAGAGTAAAACTGTGCTAAGTGTTTAGTATTGCAATGGGAATCAAGTCTCAAGGGAAGAATTAGAGCTTTTTAGCTCCCTATTTACTTTAGCTCCCGTTTTGCTACTTGCATAGCACCTATCTCTGAACAGATGAATTACATATCCATATACCTAAAGAAGTATTGGATTTTTCTTGGTAATATAAAACTGTGTATTATATAACATGTAAAGATTGTACGTGTTAACATATTTTACATGCTTTTTTCCTTGTCAGTTTAAGGTTGAAGAAGCACCACACGAATCGTGAAATGGTCTAAATGTCTGTATCTACAAGGGGGATATAGCAACAGCTCTAGCAGTTGGCATAACGCTTTCCACATTGGCAAATCAATGTCCTGTTTATTTCAACCTGAAAGAACAGCAGTATCAGCATTGTTCCTATGCAAATGAATCCTCAAGTCTGCTAACAAAAAGGCTGGTTATTGCTCTCTAGTCTTGGTTTTGTGATGAACATTCGA
This sequence comes from Forpus xanthops, assembly GCA_032466535.1. Lineage (NCBI taxonomy): Eukaryota > Metazoa > Chordata > Aves > Psittaciformes > Psittacidae > Forpus > Forpus xanthops. Next base: position 39,767 of record JASSUY010050451.1, on the reverse strand, counting down.
TGGGTATCAAAGGAGGAAAACACGCAGATATTGTGTGCCGCCTTCAAACACTGAGAAAGAGGCTGTAGGTATCTTTTCAGTGATCAGTAACTTTAAAACTCCTTGGAAGGTCTTCTGGGGCATCGTTCATGCAAGTAAAATAGCCAGGGTGTTTTTTTACAAGCACTGCTTTTTAGCAGATAAGAATATAAACTATAAGGGAAAGGAATAGTTTTTACAGTTAACAGCTAATTATTTCCATGCTTTTTAATGTGTATGCTTTTACTTCGATAAAAAGGGGACAATTATTTTCATACATTTTTGAACACAGACGATATTAAACACTGGAGGCTGTTAAATACGTTTCACCATTTTTTTGGTGTGATGTTAGACACAGCTGTAAAGGTTGAAGACAGAGTTGTTATTAAACATGAATGATAATCCAAAATTACCTGAACAACAGTTTAGGGACTTGTACAGAAAATTTGTGAGAGTTTCGTTACAAAAATACTTGGAAATTGGCAAAACCTGCACCTGAAAATTAAGCTGTAATCTTTCTGATAGCTTCGTTATTAAGAGGAACATAAACTTTTGCTTTCAAAAGGTAACTGACAGATTTTTTAATGGGACTGAGGCAGAAGGAAGTCCAGAGGGACACTGTCCCTGTGTCCTGCTGACATCTGGAAAGTCTACCAGGTGGGAGAGACAGCTGCTCATGCCTCATTGCTATGGAGCCAATGCCAGGTGCTTGCCAAGTGTTTTGATATCTGTGGGTTGAAAGAACTGTATTAGGGCAAGTTATTTTTACTGTTACAAGGAATTTTTGTAAGTATAAGGGCTTTTGTTCTGCTTCCTATGTAGTTTTCTTGCATATTGACGCCAATCCATTAAATGTACTTTTTTTCCCCTTTTTTAATACCACAGTTCTACAACATGCACTAATTTATACAGTGGTCCCTAACAGGTGTCCCAGTAGATTTCACTCACAGCTGTTCTACCGACCAAATGCATGGAATATAAATCTTCCTTTCCTCACATAGGCATTAGCAAGCCAGGCTCTTAGCACAATCTGTTCATCAGTATACTAGTTTCCTTGGAATGTTCAATATCTTACTTAATGCTTATTAATTAAGCAATAAGACACAACAGACTGTGCAGCAACCCTAATTAATGGACAGCTCTGGTGCATGCCACACATCTAAGAAGTGCATTAATCAGCGCCAACACAGGTCGGAAGTGACTTACCACAATAATAAAATGGTTATTTACTTAAACAAGAACATTCCTCAAAGTGACAGTTTAAAACCTCTACATTATACTGTATACAGTACTAAAAAATTTATGAGAGGTGTTTTCAAATCCAATTCCCTAAAGTTAAGGTTACAAATCCCTGCTTAGGAATACAAAGAGAGGACACTACATCTGCCGAGGTGTCGAGTCTCTGTGGCTTGCACTGACCCAATGGGTACTTGTGAACAGTTGTCGTCTCTCAAAATTAGACTGTGTTTGTTTAGGTGGCAAGTATTAATTTAACACTTCACATCAGCTTGGACTCTGTGTTACCTGTGCTGGCTCCTCGTGATTCAATTGCTGTGACTGAGAGATGAGTCATAGAATCATAGAATCAACAAGAGACCCTTGGTAGACTTAGCTCAGCCCCACTCTTCATCTGACTGAAGATGTATCCACATGACATACAGGCACAGTGTCAGGCAATGTTGAACTTGCCTTTCCTGGCATTGCTTCCCTTTTGGTAGGGGTGGGCACATCATTGGCTTCTGTGTTACGCATGTAAGAAATGAACATTAAACTGGCAGCCACTCAAAACATCACTTAGCTATGGTCTAAAAAAGTGAACTGATTTCCTGAAGTTGTTTAATTAGAAAAGCAATTTGTAGAATGGAATGTGAAAAAACAGATCTGGCTCTGTGGAGTTTACACTTGGAAAAACAGTTCTTTACAAAACCCCACCAATGTAATAAGTACTTTATTGCTAGCTAGAGAAGAGATTTACTATGACCAAAACACAGTAAGCGTAGTAATGTTAATGTTGACACTGTGCTGTAGCAGAACCTCTGACTGTACTTTTGTACTTATTAACTGTTGTTTGCATAATCTGTCTTTTATGAATCTGCTTAGTGCCTGCCCCTCTCTGTTATTTTCCCTGCCCATGTGTACAATATCAGTGACCTTTGGGAAAGTCCTATTATTTCTGCAAAATAAGTTCATGTGAATTCAGGGTAATTTATTCTATTAAAGGAAGTGTCCCGATATGCAGAAAAGTAAGCTTTGCAATATATCTGATAGCTTGGCATTTCCCAGTAACACTTAGAGACACAAAATTCAGAAGGTCACAGGTGCTCACTCTTAACTTTTGGGCACTGAAAGCCTGGGGGGAAGGCTCCAGGGAAAAGAAGTCCTTTGTGCTGCATGTTGCTGAACTTCAAGGAAAGCCCTTAGGAGTCAGCATCACAGCATAAACAGCATCCATACTGCTCTCATCATGATTCTGTATTAACAGGTATTTCTATTTTGGATGTAGCCTAATTACATATTGCTATCTTCGTTCTTTAGCAGAATATTTAATATACTTTGAATGAAGTGGTCACTTTATGAATTCTTACAGCTGGCCTTGAATAGATGTATCATAAGGTCTACAGAGGGGGAGAGGACAGGCAGAAGCCAGCCTCAAAAAAAGGGGGAGGCAGCTGGAATGAAGGTCTGTGTTGTGCACTACTCTCACCTGGTGACTTGGACCCCATGTGGGGGTCCTACCACTCATCCAAACCCTCTTTCCAGGAGGTGAACAGTGGGGCTGAATGGACTTGATTGTAAGTCGTCCCCCCCCCAACTCCCTCTTAGTGGTAACAACAGTGAGAGAGTCAAGAGGTGGGCTGGCTACAGAGCCAACTGAGAGGAGAAGGATTGTAATTACTGAAGTAAAAGAGATGATGACAGTTGGGTTCCTCATAGAGAGCTGACCCAACACCAGGTGAAATCAGTCACAACTGGAATAGAGACTGAAATTCCTTGTGTTGTAGCACAAGGTTGCAAGACAACAGAACATGATGACTTTTGGGTTGATGCTGGCTGGACACCAGGTGCCCACCAAAGCCGCTCTATTACTCCCCTCCTCAGCTGGACAGAGGGGAGAGAATACAACAAAAGGCTCGTGGATCAAGATAAGGACCAGGAGAGATCTCTAAAAATCAACCATGAATGGGGTGTTGCAGAGCGGGTGGAGAGATGAAATACTAATTACATGGTGAGGAAAACCAAGCAAAAACTACTGCCCACAATATGCTCAGAGTATGTGCTGTTGGCAACTGACAGGGGCAACAGCAGAAAGGACCATGAGCCAAATACTCCATTTATGACAGTGCAGTGCCTCAACCAGGCAGTGCTGATGGGCATGGAAGGGAAAAATAAGTGCCCAGTGTGCCTTTTCTGTTAAGTTTTACTTATTACTCAGAGCGTGTGGAGTGGACAAGTTTGTGCCCTGCTGGGGCTTGAACTGATAATCCTGAAATTACAGCACAATGTAAGAAAACACCTTTCTATTGTGTGTGTGACCAAGCACTGGCACAGGTTGCCCAGAGCTTGTAGTCTCCATCCTTGGACAGCCCTGAGCAAACTGCTTTAGCTGACCCTGCTTGAGCAGTGGGCTGGACTAGACACACTTGAAAGGTCCCTCAACCTCCACTGTTGTGGGATTTGCTAGTACCTTTTTGTCAGTTTCTTGTTCTGTTCAATCTCCCATTAACAGAATGCTCACAGTGAAGCTAACCATTGCGTCTATTACTTTGGGAAGGCAGAGAATTTGAGTCTCTGTGTGCACTTTGATACAAAGTGCATTCCATGTGATGCAGAATAACTGGGTTTTGCAACAGCATACTAATGATGAACAGGCTGATGCTGCTATTACTGTGTTCAGCTTTGCTTCTGAATGAAGATTAGCTCAAGAATACCACCCTCTGCCTATTGTGAGGCTGAAGCAATGTCTCAGCTCCTTAGCAATCAGCTCCTAAACACCGTATCATAGAATAGTTAGGGTTGGAAGGGACCTAAAAGATCATCTAGTTCCAATCAGAAAAGGCAGATGCACCTTCCACTACAGCAGGTTGCTCCAAGCCCCATCCAACGAGGCCTTGAACACTGCCTGGGATGGGGCAGCCACAGCTTCTCTTGGCAACACATATCAGTGTCTCACCACACCACACTCGTAGTAAAGAATTTCTTGCTAATAACTTTTCTAAATCTACCCTCTTTGAGCTTAAAGCCATTCCCTATCCTTATATCCCCTCGTAAAAGGCCTCTCAGTTATACAATTATGATATTCTGTAACATGCAGCATGCTACAGTTGTGATGACAGTAATACACTGCTTCTTTAACTTACAGATAAGATGTGGCAGCAACTGAGATTTTCAGGTCTCAGACGTACTTCTGAAATGGCCACAGATTACCAAAGTTGCTCGCTATATGAAGAAGTCAGAGTTAAGTGATACCTGGACTAATTAAGATAGAAATGGCAGCCTGAGGCTGGAGAAAGCCTGATCTGATTAGCATTCAGTGTCAGTGCTGGCAAATAAGGGAGAACAGAAACTAGCAGAGCAACAGAAAGATGAAAGGGTACTGCTTCCTACCTGTCCTTCAGGCTCTCCTCCCTAATGAACCACTGCAGCACTTGCAGCCTGCTCAGGAGGTGGCTCAGCAATGAGAGATATTGCTGTGGTACTGGGTGGTATCAGCGTATGGGTCAGGGAGCTTGTGGGGCATGTGGATGCCCATCACATCACGCTGGGCTGCAATCACCATTCCCTCCTTTGGTGGAGATAAGAAGAGTAGGAAGGATGGTAGGACATCTCCCAGCCTGGCATCAAGGCTGGGAGCAACCAGACAGCAAGGTCTTACAATGTGGCTCTTTTAAGGCAAATAATGGCAGTTTGCCTTAAATTGGTGTTTGCAAGCTGTGGCAGTTCAGGAGCTGATAAATGGCTCTCAGTTCAAGCAAAGTACTGAGGCTGGGGTACTCATATTTTTAGTTGGCATCTTCTTGCTCGTTCTGTGTTATTAACTTCAAATCCATCGGCCCACTTCAATCAAATCAAACAAGTTGTGTAAGAATCAGCAGCTGGGCAGAGGCATAAAATTTGCTGTAGGACACAGAGACTTAAATATATGAGACATCTATAAGAGATGATTTCATACTGTGCCCCAGGGAAAAGAAAAAACAAGCTTAATTGAGTAGTCTAAGCTTAGGTGTCTAATTTTGACTCCCTTGAGTATCCTGTCTGGCCTTCAGTTGTTGCTCCAGAAGGACTTGGGTCTCTTGCATGCCCTGTGTCAGCCACATGTGGAGATGTTCATTACTCTAGGGTTTCTCGACTGCTGATAGATTGCTAGCTGTGGGAAACAGAACTGAGCCTAGCGGGCTTATCTGCTTATTTACAGTAGATCCGTGATGTGTTTATAGTTCAGGTAGTACCAAAACAATGTCTCCATTGAAAAGAAAAAGTATTTCATCTCAGTGGTTGCTTTGTCTCTCGATGGGCAGCTAACCACCAGAATCAACAGAAGCATAGCTCAAAAACAGGCCCACTATGTATCATATATATATATAACCTGGTGTTAATTAAGCAGCACAGCAGGGAGCTGGGCTGCTGGCAGGTAGATGTGTGGAGAAAGGATGGAGGCTGTAGGCATTGTCAGGGGAGAGTGATCTACAGGAGAGCTGGTCTAATTCCAGTGGGTGAAACAAGAGACGTGCTGGAGATTAGCTAGGATTATGGTACTGGTGAAGCTGTAAAGTACAAATCCAAAGGAAATAAGGCTTTATTAGTTCTGCTAGTCTTTTCTTTTAGGTAGTTTTAGTTGTTTTTTTCCTTTTCTTCCTGGAACACTCTGAAATGATGTTTTTTAAATGAAAATCTCTCTCAGATCCTTATCCCCAAATGACTGATCAGCCTTAACAAGCAACCAGACTTGAACAGTTATTCAGACAGCTGAATAACTTAGCAACAATATAAAAACAGCCATCTGGGAAAAGTCTTGTCAACTCCTCAGAACCAATGCAGAGGTATTCTAGGCACATCTGTGAAAAAGGTTAAGATGGGTTGGCTTATATTCTGCATTTTGACATAGAGATTGATGGCCGGTGCGAAGACTGAATATACCAGTTTGAGCTGTCATTGGGATCTATCAAACAAGAGGCTGAGTGAAAATGTAAATGGCTCTAGAGAAAAAGCCATTTCCCCTTCCCCATGTCTCATTTTTAGCCTTCAATTGTGCTGGAAGCAGAAGTTTTTAATTGGGAGGGCTTATTTGGCCTTTTGCAAGAAAAAAAAACAGAGGAAAACATGATGTTGTTATGAGGGAGGATTATGTCCTGCACTGCGGTTAAGCCTATGTGTAGTTTTTAAGGTAAACTGAATGCATTTAATTCTTAGAAATGAGAAACAGCAAATACATATGTCTGGCAGCTTAACTCTTCTAGACTTTAACCATGTATGTCTACTGAAGGGTATTGTCAGACAATACTGGAGACAACGGGCCCATTTGTAGTCCCAGTATTCCCTCAAATTTTGATTTATAGCTGTGCTGAGAACTGCATCAACTTGTGTATCTGATGCCAATTCCCAGGGATTTGGATGAAAAGCCACACATAGCCACCATTAAACCTGGCATGCTGGCTATGACTTTTTGTTATATGTCTTTAATCCATGGGAGGAAGCTAGTCAAGGTTTCAATTATAGAGGGCCAAGTCTTCAGGTTGCATGAATTAACTGTCCCATTGAGGTTGACAGAGTTCTGCTGCTTTAAGCAAGCTGAGTTTCCAGCCTAGACAGTGAATAGGAAAGCAAAGCAGGGCAGGGAGTGACAACCAGTTTCAAGGAACGTTTTAAAAACTTAAGGATTAGTCCAAGGCAGTACTTACATCCTGGTTGGACATCTCCCAGTATGGTCTCTCACCGTAGGACATCACCTCCCACATTACAATCCCATAGCTCCAAGCATCGCTTGCTGAAGAGAACTTCCTGTAAGCTATAGCTTCAGGAGCAGTCCACCTTATGGGGATTTTTCCACCCTGGAAAATACATTGCAAACTTGTCAGTATGAGTGAAATACAGAATAGCACACGTTTAAATGGAGAAAAAAAATCCTGGGTACTGAGATTCGACATTCTCACTTCTGTCAATTTGCCTTGTCAATTTGCTGCAAATAGAAAGGAAGAAATACACCTTTTCTAGGATTTGATAGAAATCCATTTTTCTTTGTAGCCTAATTTACCACAAGCAGCACTTTCTGCAAAACAAAACTCTGAAGAATGGAAAGCATTTTAGATGATTCATCTTTGTTTAGGCACATAATTAGAGCATGCTTTTTGATTTAAAACATCTGAAGCCTGAAATTCCTAGTACATTGATATTAAAACTCTTTCCTTAAATGAAAGAAACATCTATTATAAAAAGGGAACAACAAAAGCACTTAATACAATTGTATAATCAGAAAGGAAACTATAGGCTTTCTATTGTTCTTTGCTTTAGATAATCTCATTTAATTACTGTTATGCATTTAAACATGCAGGCAAGTAGCAAACCAAGTGTGTGTTTAATAGGTGTTTCCTTGGGATATTGAATAGTTGCGTTCTGCAGCTTTCAGCTTAGAATCCAAGTACTACCATGCACAAAGCCCAAACAACCAAAGGTAAGAATTCAATCAACAAACCTGACTTACTCTTTACCACAGGATGCAAAACTTTTCTGATGTTAGTAATTTAAACCATTCAACCTCTTCTATTCTCCCACAAATAGTTTAGATACAAAATCTACTTTTCCATTTCAGAACGAAGTATTTCTTCTCATATACACTTATCTTTTCGAAAGTGTACAGTTTTCTTTTCAAAACTATACATTTATAATCATTCTCCGTTTAACTCTTTAAGATGCATAAGGAGCAGTACACTTAAGTTGCCACTAGATGGCAGAAGGAGGCAGTCAGCAGTAGTTCCTTTCAACAATCGCTGATAGATTCTGCTCAGCGTTTTAATTGTATTTCTGACAAACAAAAGCAGAAATGAACTAGAACATCCACTTAGCAATCAAACAGAAGCCACAGCTAAAAACAAGTATGTAAATCTCTGTTAATTTGCTTTGAATATATAAAGTATTATCTGCGAGTTGTTGAGGCCTGACTTCAACTGAGAGGATGGTTGTTTTACTAAAGGAGTACTCAAAAGCAAAGCTCTGTGTCTGTGTTGATGTGCCAGTAAGCTGAATTCTCATCACCAAGTCTCACCTGCTGATGAAAAATGTATGGTTAACATCTACATTGTATGGTTAACGTTTACATTGTATGGTTAACGCTTACATTGTATGGTTAACGTTTACGTTGTATGGTTAACATTTACGTTGTATGGTTAATGTTTACGTTGTATGGTTAACGTTTACGTTGTATGGTAGTTATGACAGTACCTAAGACGTCCTTTGTATGATGTTACATTTTTTGCAGATGCTTTTTAAAAACCTTTGCTTGCTCAGCTGTAGTTGAAGTCAGTGGCAAACCACTTAGTGATTTTTGCAGTAGCAAATTACACTGTTTATTACTATAATCAGAAATAGGAAATATATTTTCAGCTACTCTAAAACTTGTATGTTGTTTTATTATGCATGAGCAGCTATTACTGTTCAGCCTCATAGATCTCTTAAGTATTAAATTTAAAAATACTGTATTTTTCCCAAAGCACCTCCCCTACCTGCTTTTCTTAATCCAATAACCTGGTGGTCGTACCACTCCTGTGAGGTGCAAAGGACTTCACACCCCAGCTGCTGCCATCTCTGAGCCTGCCCTTGCCAGCACTGCAGGACACTACCGATCCCTTCCTAGTACAGCTCTTCCATTTGGGAAGCAATTACAAATGCTCTGGGTATGAGAATGAAGACAGGGTGACAAAGGAGTTCTGTGAGAAGACATTCTCCAAGGAAAGATCAACCTAATCTTGTCTCTTCCCCAGGAAATAGCTAAACCTTCTACACAGACTGGATAAGCACATTCTGCGTCTGATCTTACAGTGTAGTTACAACAGTGTTTGGTGGGATATGTGAGTCCAAGCTTCCAGAGGCAGTGGAAGATGTAGATAATCAGTGCCCCAAATGTACACTACGCACTGAGCTGTCCAACCAAAAGGATTTGTCCTCTGAGAAGCAGAATGTTTTAGGATGCAAGTGCAAAGTATAGTTCAAAATATGGCTTCACACTACAGTGTTATGGGCCTTATCCTTTTTACCGGATTGGGCTCAGTCCCTTATTTTTAAGCATTTTATTGCCAAGCGTATGTAATTCCAACCTTAGATCCTTGGCTTCTGCAGCTTTTTGGGGACGTTTTCCTAGCCAAAGTCACAGATAGGAATTTAACTCCTTCTTCGGACCTGGGCATATCCACTTTTAGAAGGGTAAGCAACAGTCATGCCAATCTGTATCACAAGAGACACTGTCCAGACAACCCTCAACGCCCTTCCTTACCAGCAGCATGTCAGTTGCAGCTGTTAAATGATGTAGAATGTGAGACACTTGTTCCAGCACAGGAGTTCCCTGTCTTAACCTTGTCTTACAAAGCAATCCCCTTGATGCCTTCGGCTTCACATCTACTCAAGATACTTTTTGGAGCGCTACAGCGTTTGAGGGAGCATGCAAAAATAAGAACTCCATATTTTCTTTCCTTATTACAGATCTCAGGAGGTGAGAGGAATGGTTGTGTTAATGTAAGACTTTGTATATCAAGACAAACTGATGAATCAACAAGTTTATTATGAGCCCCATTTCTAATTTGGAGAGTTTTGTTAATAATTTATTATTTTTTCAATTTTAATGAAAACTATTACATTAATAATTAAATTCTTCTAGGAAAAACGTAAATCTATACATGCAAATAAAATGCATTTGGGTGTTTATACATTTTTCTTTTAATGTCTATAAAATAATAGGGAAATTATTTTTTAAAGTGTGTCCTTTTCATAAATCTGATTATGTACTCCCAAATTATACTCAAAAAGAAGTAACGTCTTGAGCAGCATTTGCAGCTATATTTGCGACCACTGGCTAAATATAAATGAGTTTTAAAGAATCTGATGAGCCTACATCTTGTTTCATGACACAGCTTTACTGGTCCCTTTTGGACTGAAACAGTAGCGGCTCCTTGAGTGTGAAAATGAGAATGGAGAACAGTGTCTTACCAAAATACAAGGCAGTTCCTGTTCAAGGGCATAAGATGTGTTCAGCGTTGTAATGTAAAACAAACATCTTTTGTGCTGGCTCTAATGAGAAAGTGAAGCAAAGCCTCTAAAGTTTTTACAATGGATTCGACTTGTGCATGAAGATGTTCTATTCATAAAAATGTAAATTTCATTAATTATGTTTGCAAATACCTTTCCACCCTAAAAAAAAGAAACAAACCCTGCTTTATTTATTTGAAAGTCATTCAAAAAGAGGAGATTACAACATGACCACCTTAAGAGTAGTAATAGCTGCTCATGCACAATAAAAGAACACATAAGGTTTAGTATAGCTGAAAATATATTTCCTGTTTCTGATTAGAGTAATAAATAGTGTTACTGATATTGAACACGTCTTCTTACATTTTGCTCTAACTGGGGAAATAATAAATGCAATTCTTAGTGTTTACATAATGTCCCACCTTCAAATTAAGATAACTTATAAGTAATCTACTTTTTACTATTGCAGCAATGAAATTTGTTACAGCTCCCTGTATCAGAAAGCCCTTAAGGCAAGCTTGTTTTGCTTTTAGGTTATTCATTCACTTTTGGGCAGGCAGGGGGAAAGGGCATAAGGGGTGTTAGGAACCAAATTGTGTTTCTGTCTCATCTCATGCATTAATAACTATATCAGTGATAAGCTAATTTTATTTTCACACAGTAAAAGAACACTAACAGTGCTATTCAAATAATTGGAATTCAATCTTTTTTTTTCTCCTATGCTGCCAGCTGAACACTGTCCATCTCCTGATATTTTTCCTGATTGTAATTTAATAGGCAATTTTACTATGCGGTGTCAAGGCTCCCCTTGGAATCAGATTAGGCTCACATTGCTTAGCTTGTAGAACTGTTTGGAGATGAGCCCTTGAAATGAAATTCACCCCTCGTTCACCACACCTACACATACGCTCGTTTTCCCTACAGAGTTGGCAAACAGCACAGTTTGCCACACATTTAAAGGCAGAACGTGAACTCCATGCTGCAGGATACCTCTCTCTTCAACACAAGCTATGCATAAGAGAGAGACAGACTCCCTAAAATGCTGTCTCCTTTGAGCTTACAACAACAAAAGTGCTTATGATCTGGTATGTGAAAAGACCCTGGTGAGGCAACTGACACTGACAGCCACGTATTGTCCAAGAGGCCACAAGCGTGTTTTTGATTTGATTTCATTTGATTTTTGTTTAATGTTACATAGAATCATGGAATAGTTAGGGTTGGAAGGGACCTTAAGATCATCTAGCTCCAACCCCCCCTGCCATGGGCATGTTAGGCATCTTTTTAAACCCAAGAAATGTTAACAGCTTCTTTAATTAAATATTTGAATATATTTTAAAACTCCAGCAGAACAATGTAAGTGGCAGCTAAGGCCCATTATTCTACCAAGATGAAGGTCAGGACTTATCAGCACTCTCAAAATGCGTGATGTGAAAAATGGCAGAGGGAGCACAGAAGCAAAGAAGGAGGCCTGTTGGATGTCCAGGACTTTTGGCATGCCATGCTAGCTAATTAAAGTGAGGAGTGCTACCCCGGAGAACCTTAGATATAGAACTGAAGGAAAGATGTGTGGATGTGCAAAGACAGTGATACACATAAGCAACCGGAATCAAACACAGCGCGTCAGACCCCCGATGCCCTTGAACTAGCAGTGATGTGAAACAATGCCTTTTTCTACTGAAAAGCCTGTTCTGTATTTTCTTTGAATGACAGACACTGCAGAGGGACTGTCACGGAGCTGGCTGCAGTTTTACTAAATGCTGAGGTGCAAACCCATCAGTTCCAGACATACAGACATCTAGAACTGTCTATTTCTAGGACAAAAGCTACAGAACTATGTGCACCATCAGTCTAATCTGGCACAGTAATTCCTTTGCATCTGTCAGTTAGTATTCCTTTATGTATGATGTTACTGAATCGTGCAATAATTTTCCATGACAGAAGTGTAGTATCTCTTTTTCTCCACCCCAAATGACAGAAATAAGGGGGAAAAAAAAGAACTTCAGAGTAAAGAGAGACAAAAGTAATGAGAGAGATTAGTTTTGAATATTGTACCTAATTCATCATTCTGTACAAGAAGCCGTATGCCACTCTACTGGGGTGAAGTTTTTATTTGAGCATATGAATCAATCTCTTTCATGCACAAAGTTACAAATAGTCAGAATTTAACATCCTGAAATCATAATTTAGAATTATTCAGTATTATTAGCAGCATTCTGTAGTATCTATTGGAATATCAGAAAAAGTAATGGCAAGATAACAAAACTGCTCTGAAAAGGCATTTTGGAATTGGTTCTCATTAGGCCGAACTCCAGTCAGTTACACCAGTCTTTCATTTCCCCCAGAACTGAAATGAACAAAACCCCCTCATTTTCAAAAACACTGGATTTACTTTAAACCATTTTCTTCAAAATATTCCGATTAACAATGCTAAAGTTAACTCTGCACAACTTGACTTTCTCCTAAATTAGCTATTCAATTTTTCAGCACATGTTATTTACAATTAAAGAATAAGTCGATTTTAGTCAATGTTAACCCCTGTAGTACACATCTATTTTGTGTTTTCCAAAAGGGGGAAAGTTCTCACTTTGTCTTCCTCAAGACCATCAGTAAGATATGTTGAGCAGTGGCACGCATACGCAGACAACCTCCAGAAAGACATCTATATCCTTCCCTATCGTCTTCTTGTAAAAACCAAAGAATTAAAATACGAAATTAGTGTGCCAAACACTGACGAATTATGAAATCAGGACTGCTCTCTAAACCAGCTGGGATTCTTAGTAGTAGTAGCATTTCCTTAGAAACAAAACACTTCAACATGCAGTCCCTTGCCTGTTCTGAGGCACTGATCTTCACTTGGATTGGAAGATAGTAAGAAGCCTGAAAAAAGCATAGCTTTCACCCTCAAAATACACGTAAGGGAAAAGGCAGTGAATATTTCTGACCACTTACATCTGTCCTGTGTTCATGTTTTCTTGAGAGTGAAATTTAAAGAACTTTAGGCATGACAAATACCCATTAAACTACCACATAGAAGCGGTTGATACCATTATCTCTTGTTTGTGTAACTAACTGGACCACAGATATCTTTTCTTGTTAGCCATGCTGCTTTTTCCTCCAAGGTGCTCAGTGAAAGACCCGAGGTTTTTACCCATTTGTTTTAAGAGCATATGTTTGTTTAGTTTTTAAATGAACAAAATAGTTCATTCCAGAGATTGAGCAAAAGAGGTCCATGATTGAAGATGGGAAAGGATCTCCCTCTTCCAGAGTCAAAAACTCAGTCAAAAGCCTTTTCTAAAAGAGGAAGGGGTGAGAAAGTAAAAAAGGAAGAAAAGAAAGAATAAAAGAGACTGTAAAAAGATTCAGCTTTTGGAAATTGAGTGGTTTACACATCAGCACAGATAGCTGGAGCTGTCAGAGAGCAGCAAGAGCAGGGCTGCTCCCTATGGACAGGGGAGCCATGGCTGGCCACCATGCAGGCTGGGCAGTGTCATCATGGACAGGCTGAACCCCATGGTGCCTGGGGAGCATAAGTAGAGCAAGGTACTGATGACAACAGGTACCACTGTGAGCATTGGTTGAAGGCAAGGTAGCAAGCTAAGGTGAATCCATCGAACCCAAACAAATTCAATCCAACAGGGCTGGGGCTGGCCAGCTGCAGTGTCACTGGAGCAGGGACTGATGGCCCCAGACTGAGCTAAAACAGGGTGCTGGGACTGTGGGCAGGCGTGGGGTGAAGTCTCAGGGGAGGCCAGGCAGGACTGTAAGGACTGCTCCTCAGAGCCCTGGTAAAAAGTAGACAATCGTACCAAGACAAATAAACATGAGTGTTTTTTAGAACCTCTTTAAGAGGCAGCGGTGAGACTAGTGGGGCCAAAGAGTTGCGCAACATTTTAGAGAGTGGGACTTTGCATTCGCTGGGATTAAGAATGCACCAGTGAATTTTACAGTATTGGGTGCTTGGCCCTCAACTGAAGTGAAATCCTTTCCTGAAATTAAACACCAGAACCACGCATCTCTACCAAATCCACTTTACAAACTACAGCACTACTTGACAGTAATGATAGGAAAAAAATGTCTTGTTTCTTGAAACTAATATTTCTGGCAAAGATCTGTCTCTTTTCAAGAGCACCCATTTCAAGCTATCTGCCAGCTGTGTCAGCGCAGCTCACATTACAGCCCTAACTGAGTTCTTGAAAGTAACTCCTGCGGAGTCCTTCCATCTGCACATCCTGAGCCTATCTGCTTTGCTTACACAAGTAGCCCTACTGAAGGAAGTGAAAAGGATTTGTTCTGAGGTGCTTGTTTGAAGGATACCTTACATTGCACAACCCTGTAACAAAGGAATGTGCAACAAAGTCCATTCTTACAATAGAACTGAGTTATGAATACAAATACATCTTTAAACCAAAGTAATTTAAACTGAAAAAAAAAAAGATGTTACTGGACACTATGCTTTCTTAAAAGCATCAACAAAGACCACCTCTGAAATGATGCCCCTGACTGGCCCAGGGCTTCATGAAGTGTTTATCATTGATCAAAGTAAACTGTTACCACGTGCTACTTGAACACTTCATGCCATTAACTACCAGTAACGATTTCACAGCTAGTGATTTCCACATGCATAGCTAGTTGACATGCACAACAAACAGTTCCTGTTTCAAGTAGCCTCTTTCTGTGCTGCCATAACGGCCAGATTACTCATACTCTTCTGCCTTCCCATAATTCCTTCCACATCATACAATTTGAAGTGGCTAATAAAAACCCAGGAGCATATGGAAATTTGAAAATTGAGGACAAAGTGAAATGGGTTTAAATGCAAAGTTAACACCATATAGGCTACAGTACTGTTTCCAGTATAAATTTTCATATTCCATTCTTTAGGATGGTGTACTAGAGAGAACACACAGGAACCTAGTACTGAATTCTCTGGCACACACTAGATTCCATTTACATCAGGCTTCGTTAAAACTCTATTCTAGAAATAAGTCAGAAACATCAGAAAAATAAGGCTTTTCCTTTGAGAGTTACAGTGCCACACACAGATATACAAATGATGAGAATTATTATGAGGCTGAGCTACTCTGCAAGTATCATTGCTTTAGTTTTCATGCCAGCTGCATCAGGAAGTACGGAGGAGAATTAATACCTCAGTAACTGATGAATTAAATGTTCTGCTCACATTTTTGTAAGATCTCTTCTCATTTTATCCTGAAGGAGTTTGCTGGTTATTTAAGATTCAGTCAACTTATAGATAAGTAGCTGGTCAAAAGATAGGAAACAGTCAGAAAGAAAAGGTCAGTTTTTGGAGTGGCATCCCCCTGGGACCAGTGCTCATGTCCTTCTGGCAATGTGTGCAGAATCTACAATACAGGCCGGATGACAAAGAGGTAGAATTGTGCTAACAAGCCAAAGGTATTCATGATAGTAAAGATGACTGATGACAGAAATTTGCCAAAGAACCTCATGATACTGAGTTGCCAAGTTATAAACCATCACAAGATTCAGTGTCATAGTGATGCACATAGCGTAAAATGCGCCTAACTTTACATAAAAAACTAACAGGACACTGTGCAAAACTCCTGCTTTTTAAGGCAGATCTTGCAGTTATAACAGATAGATGGCTCTGTAACGCTATCAACTCTGTGGTCAAAAGCAGACTAAAGGGAAAAAAATGAGATGAAATGATACAAATAATGAGAAAAGCTAAAATGTACGGCACTGTTAAAACCTACGATATTCCTGCATTTTGCTTACTCATTGCAGTCTTGATCCCCTGTCCCTCCATTAAAACTAACAGACTTGTACAAAAAGGGTGTTCGAGGGTACAGAATAAAAGACACTAAAAATTTCTATACAACCCAGTGTAATTCACTGCTTGCTTGCATTTTAGAGACATACTTCTGAGCTCACCAGCATTGCAGCTGCTTGAGTTTGACCTTCCTTTCCTACGATCTCAGTTCACTTGCAGGTGAAATATAAACACGCAATATAATAGTGTGAGTGGCAAAAAAGTGGATGGTGAACCTATTCTCAACGAAAAAGTTAAACTTAAGGAAAGAAGGCACTGACATGAGGTGTTCTTTGATGTGAGACAGGATAATTGTAGGTGGCTATCTGAAGAATCACAAGACATTTGGGTTTTGTTATTGACTCTATGACTACATTTCTATGTTTATGTACAGGACCCCAACATTTATATTTACCCTTTATGACTACACCCTTTGACAAAAGGAAATAAATAGTTCTACTGCTAGTAAGTTTTAGCTACAGAAAAAGGACCAAGTACTAAGGAGATAAACTGGCAGACTATTAGCTATGTAAGAATATTGCCCTAAGACAGTGAGGGCTGGCTACTGGGTGAGTGTGTAAAGGCCTTACGCTTGCTCCATGGAGGAATGACACTATCTTGTAAATATTTTGGTCTCGTATCTTTCATTGGCAATAAATGCTTTCACTTAGGAGCAAAAAGGGAATAGAAGTATTCCTGGACTGTTGGGAAGCATGCAAGTTTCACGTCTCTGAGACCTCATGCTGCATAAAAACTCTATGTACTATAGAGGAGATGGGAGAACAGATGCTGATGAAGACAAAGCAGCTGAATCCAAGGCCATGTGTCAAGAAGCATGACAGAGCCAAGGACCTGTCAAATACCAGGCATCACCTCCTGCCTTCCCATCTGAGGACAGGCTGGGACGAAGGCAAGGAACAGCTTTGCCAAGGCCAGTGTGGGCAGTGAGGCTCAGCAAAGGATGGTAACAGCCTGTAATGTTTCTCTGGGACTAAGCTAAAATGCTCACAGTGCTGTCCTGCTAGTTTTCCAAAGAACATGACTGTCTTGTCAGCCAACCCCCCGAGCTAGGAGATTTGAACTGCTGGCAATTTTAAGAAGCATGGATGGTAGAAAGGGAGAGGTAAGGAAGACATTGAAGGCTAGATCAAACCATCTACATGTGGTGTCAGCTGTCCCTTCAGGTACTATTGCTTGATTGCTGTCATTCTAGGAAAGTGCAGGTCTTCCACTGTCTCATGACTGCTAGTCCTCTGCAGAGATCTTGGGTTCCCCATGATATCTCAGAGGGCATTGGACCTCTACTTACAGGCAGCTGATCCCTTCTTGATTTCCCAAGTACTTAACAAAAAACAAAGCAAAGGAGAGAAATGACAGTATTTCTCCTGAGAGAAAGAAGACCTCAGTGTGCAGCTAGAAGGTGTCTGCTCAGACTGCACAATGTCAGGGACAACCTGCTGTCACTTGTCCAGCTGGCAAACTAGGCAAACATTTAGGCTACTGGGGAGATAGGTATAGGGATGAGAAGGGCCTTATAAGTAATTTATTACTGTATGAGGCCACAGGGACATAGGAGGGCTCTAATCTTTACCAGGGACGTGAAACTGGTGGAGCACAGCAAGAAGCTGGAGGTACTGTGAAGGTGCCATGAGAAGACTCCGATCAGAGGTTATGCTATAGAGGCTGCAGAAGACAGCCTGAGAACATGAAAATACAGTTGATGTATGTAACGGAGTCCTAGAACATAGGCTGCATCAATTTGCTCCTTTTGAAATAGATATTCCTCTATATTCTGACTAAAGAAGGTATTCCATTACAGTAGAAGTTACAATACAGTGCTATCACACTGTAACTGCACAAACATGCATATCACCAACAAGCGTATCGCCAAAGAAATGAACGCAAGAGTAGTTTTCAGTCCAAGTTTGTGCTTCACACAAAGTTTCCCTGATATTCCTGTTTGGTTTAGCACATATTGGTACTGTCCACAGATCACTGCAGAATGGCAGCGTGCAAACTGTTGAATAATAGGATAACCATCTGTTGGATGATGAATCGTTTGGCACAGAAATGTGGTTGAGCCTTCCTGCAGATCCACGTTCAACAATGTCTCTGTCGAATGTCTGCATAAAGGGCACTGAATGCCAAATTAGTTTCTGTTTCACTATCAGCAGCACCTTACAGGATGAAGCACTGACTGATGCATCTGATAGCAGCTCCAATCATACTAATGGCAATGCCATTTTAGAATATGGTATTTATACAAGTGTAATGTTGGTTTGCAGACACTGAGAATCTGCTTCTGACCTTTACAAGTAGTACTGCACTTCCCAGACTTTTGTACCTATTTTGTATATGTGAATATATTTTAATATATCCAGAATTGTAGATTTAATATATGCTATGCTTTGTGGCACTGGGATACCTTTTGTCCCATAAGTCACTTGACTTTCTTCCTTGTATTCCCCAGACTGCATAGAGTTTTGAGTAATACCCTATTAGATTTTTGTCATGTTGCATCACACTAAATCATCATGTGACTGATGATAACGTAATGGGAATAACATATTAACATAATTTATCATGCCTGTACTTTGCACAGGGGATTATTTTATTTTATCATATAATACATCAGTTGCCTCTTCTGTGATATATTACGGTAAGACAACAGAAGGAAACATTTTGATGCAGTGCTACTTGGATACTGTGGATATTGTACTTGGATACTTGACTGTTAGGAAAAATTTCTTCACTGAAAGGTTTTTAAGCGCTGGAACAGGGTGGCCAGGCAAGTGGATGAGGCACCAGCCATGAAGGTATTTAAAAGACATGGAACTGCGGCACTTAGGGACGTGGTTTAATGGTGGACTTAGCAGTGCTAGGACTATAGTTGAACTCTATGATCTTAAAGAGTTTTTACAATCTAAATGATTCTATGCTTTTATTTAACAGTAGAGACTATTACCTATGGATAAACAGCTCTCAGGGGTACTTTAACAGGACAGTGTAATACAAAGGGAAGAAGATACATGCCATAATGAGAGTTGTGATTATTCTCTGACATCAGGTTTGTCACCAGTGCTAGACCAGCTATGGTTTATCTTGGAATAGTAATTTATCTGAAATGTTATACACTCTCCAAAGCAGAGGTGACTTTTGTATTACCTTCATGAATTCACCAGAAAGCTTCACAGCAGCTGAAGCTTGTTTTGACAATTCAGAGTGCCTCTACAAATAACAAAAATGCCAGTGTGCCTACTCCTCTATAAAAATCTACCAGAATAATGAGGAGGTTTTGTGTTTTCTATATATTTTAATTTAGAAATACTAACTTAGGAGATGTAGATTGGCACATGACAAATCTTTTTTGACCGTAAAATCACTGAGAAGCAGCTATTAAATAATATTTAGCATTTGGGTTTAATGCAAATTAAGCCTATACCATCTAGTTAAGTTGTGGCAGAGCTGGCAGAACTCCTGCTTTCAGACACAGATGCATGGCAGGTGTGTTTACATGGCCAGCTCACATAATATAAGGGCGCAACTTCTGCAGGAAGTTCCCTTTTGTGTTATAACAAAGCAAGTGCACTTCTTCCCAATCATCTCTGTTACATTTGCATACTGAAAATGAATATATGCATATATGCTTACATATACAGGAAATGGATTTTCAAAGCTCTTCTGGTGGACAAGCAAAGCAATACTCATTCCAACAGGCAGCTCCTGTACAGCTGTGCCTGCAGCATCTGAAGGTAAACTTTCAAGTAACAGCACCGGGTAAGAGAGTGTAAATCAAAACCATTCAGCAGAACTCAATGACATTTTAGGAAAAAGCATTTTTCTCCTTTGTCTGCAGATAGATGACAATGTATTCTTTTGCTCTCCTTGATTTCTGATTATTACCTTGTATACTTAGGGAAATTAAAGGCAACTGTGTTTCGGTATTGCTCAAGTATGAAATTATGGAATACTAATGCATGGTTTTGATTCCTTATTTTTAAGACCTGTGTAAAGTGCTAAAGCTCAAGCCTATCTTCAAACCCAGAAATTCATATCACTTGAAGAGCCAGAATGCTAATCAAAACACCATCTATTTTCACGCTCACAACAAAGTGATATATATTTTACAGTACACACATCCCTCCATTGTTTGTTTCTTTGTAGACTGGAAGATTTCCATACTGCACTCGTGATCATTCCCTACAACCCACAGGGTCTCTTTAGTTCCAGTGAAAGAACTGAAGAAAGAACTTGAATCTTGCAGAGGATGGGTAACATACACCTGATAAAACCACTGGTACAAAGATGAAAAACTTCTCAGTTAAACACAGAGTCCACCTATTGTACCCCACCAAAACCAACACTGAAAAGAAGCCACCATCACTTATCAGCAACTTCCAGAACACTACTTCATTTTTTCCAAATGAAGTTATTGAGGGCATGCTCGAGGTCTTTTTGGCTCTCCTTTCCCATTTCAGCCACAGTTTTGAACTCAAATGACCAAAAAAGCCAAGAAAGGAAATACAAGTCTTCAACTTCTCATGGACATATAGACTTCATAGAAGCAACAGGACTGATCATTTTTTTCATGTGTATTGCTTTTTGCAATATACACAAATACTGCATCCATGGACCACAGCCATGACATTTTATTGTACATTTGGTCTCTTTAAAGTACTTCAAAAATCCATCAGCTGTTTTAAGATATTCAGCAGTGAATATGGACAATTGCTGCTGCATTAAAAGTGTCTACCAAAGATAAGCATGAGGATATTGAAACAGTTGTATTTATTTTAGCATTTGAAGGCTGAAACTGCCTTCTTTAGATTGACAGTAATCACAGCAAATGAACCATACAAAAAATAGTGAGTCAGAAAAACAAGCTTGGTTTTGTATTGTTCCCCAGTTGTCCTCATAACTATATAAAAGCCTGTAAAGCATTTGTTTAGTGTATGCTGACCAATAATGATTTTTCCAAGCACTGTAACCAAATGAAGAAAGTTTTCATATTTTATAAGTATCCAATCCTAACTATTCTATGATTCTATTTCCAAAAACAAGAAGTGATTTTGCTCAAATTCATTAAACATTAAAATGGTGCGATAATACTGCACAGCCATTTTGCTTTTCTAAGTGCCTTACAACTCATAAGTAATTATTCTCATGGCAACCCTCTGAAGAAGACATTGTGTCTGTCTGACAGTAGGAAAAGATGACAGAGGTTGAGGACTGCCAAGTATGCTGAATACCTGCAACTCCCACTGGCAATAACTTGATTTGTATTACTGAAAGCAGGCTGTAAATTATTTATGATAGGTAAAACTGTAAGGTAGAAGAGCAAGCATCTCTGAAAGTTCCAGCTTATGCAGTTGTTGGTTTCCTGGGTTGTGCCTTCATCTCATGGTGAAGAGCACTTTACAGTGGATTTTGTACTTAGAAAAAAGGAAGAACAAATTAACAGTCAACTGCCATGTATGTTTATACATACACCTTCCTCCTTTGCAGTCTGTTCACTTCAGTAAAAGAATCTACAAGTAGATTTTGAAGAATGAAATAATCATAAAGAAGAACCAGTTCTGTTTGGGTACAGGAAAATAAAGTTATTCTCACAGTATGAACTTCACCAGGAAAGGATGAAATACACAACGCAAAGAAAGGTACTACCTTTAATAACTCCATCATGGAGGAACCTTTACAATGCTTACCAGTTCTAGCATTATATTCCACATACAAGTGGGAAACGTTGCCACAGGTATTAAGCAACAATAACATATATAAGTCTCTAGACTGTTATTAAACAGTGACTCACAGTCACTGTAATAAATCAAACCTTTTCCTCAGTGCAATGCTGTGGCGCATCTCCTGAAGTACAATGGTGTTGGTCTCTGATCTCTGATCTTTGTAAACACTACAAAACCAGCACAAAGATATTTAACCTCTAAGAACACACAATCTGTTCTATTTTCCCATTTTCAGTTTAGCTCAAAAGATCGGAAAGCAAGCTAATAATAACTCCTGTTTTGTTATTCAACTTGCATGCTAACTTTCATAATGAAAATTCAGTTTCATATCTTAGCCTTGCAGTCATGTGGTTTTTTTATTTTTTATTAAATTTTGTTTCTCTTATTATTATTTTGATTAAACTCACATCACCACTACTAAGCTTCAGGAACAAAATGTTGGCTTTAATGTGCTGCTCTGGGACTTGTCATCAAGCCAGAATCACAGATGTTCAATGAACACATGGCATTTGGTCCATTTCTAGGATAAACATCATGGTTTACTTTATCTACAGTGTCACAGTCCTGTATAAGTAAGCAGTGAGATCACTTAAGTCCCCTCATCTACTCTGTCTATAGCTCTATACTTCTGACAAGTTGATGTGAAGCAGGAAGCAAGGGTAGCAAAGGCAAAATTAGGGAAAAGGGAAAAATCCTGTGGTGTTCATGCCTCATCACTAAATATTTGCTTGTTTGAAGATTCCTTTGTTGTCTTGCCTACTGTGATAAGATGTACATTTCCTTATACACAATGCAGTAGGTAGAGGTATTTATACTGAGAAGCAGAAAAACCTGAAATTACATTTAGTACTGTGTAGAAGTGAGATGATTGAAATGGCTCATAACTGCGTGAATAACCCTCCCAGAATCCTCACGAGGTCTTCCCACCTTCTGTTATGTTACCAAAAGATATTGGCCTATAAAAACTTAATAGGACAGAAAATTGGGATTTGGTATTTTGAAGCAATCTGACATAAAAAAAAGAACACATGTGCATGCATGAAGAAATTGTTCACAAGCAGTAAACAGCTAGCTCCAAGGACACATTAGCAACACAGCAACTGCAAATAAAAATGCTTATGAAACCTGTAGGAATGCTTAAGAGACTGGAGGTGCTGTTCACATAGATTATAAAACTGCTGTTGCACAGCTACCAGGAAGAGTTGTGTGCATATTAACTATGAGGTATAGCTTGTTCCCAGAGAAAGTCTACCAGTACACACATACTCTAATAACACAGTAAGATCTTGGGTGGAAAAAGGTAAGTTCCTCATAGATGTCTGTTGCTGCCTTGTCCTCCATGAAAGAGTTATGACTCCAATTGCAAAAGTTTAGTATTTTTCAAACAAGTACTTTGGGGAGATCTTTTAAGGGACAAGTTTTTATAATTTTGTTATGAAGAAAGAGGGGAAAAAAAAGAAAAAAAACAAATAAAATTCACCATGTCAGTCTCATAATTATTCTGAGAGTTGGTTCTCCCCATACAGATAACTCGCATTAAAATCACAGGAACTGATAAGCGAGATGCTGGTTTGTGGAACATGGCCTCTGTCCACTGTAATTAAACTGGTAAATGCGAATTGAAGCACACAGTGGTGCTATCCCTCTTAATGGGACAGATCTTCTGAGCAGAAAGTTTTTAAAGCCCAAGTTAAATTCTTTCTAATGAGTTTGCAGTATGTCAATCTTTACTTTTATACTCTTTTTTACTTCCTAGATTACCAAAGAACCTCAGTTGAGGTACAGTTGGCTAATACAAACACCTTTTACTATTAGTTATAAAAGGTCTGTGTGAAAAGCCCAGGACAATACAGTACACCACAGGCAGAAAACTAAAAGCAAAACCTCAAAACAACGTTAAAGCCCACCAGTATTCTACTGCATCTGTTGTATATCAGATGGTGTTATGTTGCCCCTTAACAATTTCAAGAGGCTTTTATCTATACACCTTATAACACACAAGCCTTTCAACTCCAGTACAATATACACAGGGCTACAGAAAAGTACCTTGGCAGAGAAAATACAGCTTGTTGCACTGCAGTCCACAACTATGAGGAGACCATTGGAATCAATTGCATAATAGCTTCATTTCACAACACCTGGTCAAAAGGTAAGGCTGAACTGACAGTTGCATGGAACTAAACTCCAAAATAGGCAGCAAACACAGTACTTGCCCAACTGCTTTGTAATGGAGAGAGGCTTTCAGAGGGGCCAGTCAAAGGTACCTTGTCTAATGTGCTGTTAGGAAGAAGCATGTAGAGCTTGCTACCTTTGCCCTGGGGTACCATACTGGCACTAGTAGGTAGATATACTAAATGAAAAGGGGAAAAACAACTCACATGTGAAAGAATCAAAACTTATCCCAAGCAACAGTCCCTGCCCTCTTACGGTTCGGTTGGTACAATTCACAGTGTAATTGCCTAAGCATAACCTGCAAGCAAGATCTACATGTTTGCCTGAAGTTCTGACTTGGAGCCCTGTCACAGATGTTTTCTCCCCATTAACTGACAGGGTAAAGCTAAAGCCCTGAAAGGAAGGAAACCCAAAATAACTCCTTGTGACATGAAAATATTTAACTACAGAAACACGGTATCCTCTGCATATCAAATTATGCTGTAGATGATTCAGTCACCTACACATCACAAAGCGGTTTTACTGTTCTGTGGAGGACAGTTAATGCCAAACATATACAAGCCCTGTCTCATTATCCTTTCCTAATTAAGAAGCAGACTGTAACTATGGTTTTATTTCTGATGGAGTACAAATGTTCTGTATGTAGTTGCAAAGAAGCACACATACTAAAAACTCAACTAATTAATAAAGCTATGGATCTCCATATATTTCTTTCAAGAAGAGTGTAGTAGATCTGCTAAATAATTTACGAGCCTGACAGTTTCATGAACCTGTGGCAGCTCCCATTTAGAAAAGACTTTGAAAAGAGAGTCTGTACACATGGTGTGCATTAATTTCATTGAATAATTTAGTGTATTGAGTGAGGTGTTCCCCCACTCTATGAACTAAGCAAGTTTCTGAAGCAATAGTTTAGCAATGAAAAGAAATATATTAAGTAATGAAAGATATTCCTTTTGTTAGTCACAGCTGTTAAGAGGTGGTGTAGGAACAAAGGCAATATAAAGGTACACCTAACTGTAACGTTGCTCTACCATGAACAAAGGCAGCTTGAGCAAGAGGCTACAGGGATCCCAGGAAGTTCTTAACACTTCCTGAAAAAACCTAGTCCAGAAAATGTATTGCTTATGACAAATAATCCATTTATGTTGCCTAAAGTGCGCCTTTCTGTTGTAGCTAGAGATACCCAGCACGTCTACAACACCAAGCAACACGGTGCAGAGGTGAACTCTGGAGAAGCAGGTAGGCTAGCCCATGTGGCATATCTCACTGGGGGCATAGGACTACAAAATCATGAGTAGAAATGCTGCTGACTTCAGTGAGAGCTACAAGAGAGGGCAAAGAGTTTTTCAGACTAGTGCATGGCATAAAGTCCCAGTTTAACAAGGCAATTCGGCACCTACCTATCTGCTCCTAAAGCCGAGGGAAAAGGTGATACCCCTGCTTTCATTCTTACCCAGAATAGCTGGCTTAAAGAATACTTTCTGTACATTACATAAGAACTGGGAAATTCTGTAAAACAAAGTGTGCAGCTGTACAGTTGAGCACTCAAAAATTAAAAGAAGAGAATTAAATGGGCAGTTCCACAGTGCCAATAATAAACGCTGTAATAGGCTTCCTTGACGTGCCTAGATGCTTTGAACAATGGCCTTGTGGCTCCCCATTTCACAACTCCAAATGTTTAGAAGTAGGCAAGTTAGTAAAACGCACACCAGGACACGATACATTCTGTTCATTCAGAATAATAAGACTGCCGCAGTTGTTACTCAAGACAGATACAACACAGGCTTCTCAGCTTCTGAGGATGTGTTTCCATTCATGATTGACATCCGTACATTTGAAAAGCAGGAATCCTGAGTAAACTATAGCCCCAGTGCAGGAGGCATTTAGACCACATTTGAATGGCTTCAATTCCTATGATGAAAAACTGAACTAAAGATTAGTCAGAGAGCTATGCCTGAGAAAATGATACCAAAATTTGACCAAGGGAACGAACAAAGACCAAATTAAACTTTTTACCAGGAAGATTTACTTAAAGCTGTAGTTGAATGTATTATTTGGCAACTTGAATTAATTATTCTAGTTTGTTAGAGGAAAGGCTGAGGAGAGTCTCTTCAGGTTAGATACTTCTATGAATCTAATGATGCCATTATAATTTAGGGCTTTTTTTGTGAATTATCAGAGAAAGGTATTTTAATGAAGTACATCAAGCATAATATGAAAATGCAATTACAATGACTGTGCAGTGTTTATTCATTGATACGCAACCAATCCAGGACCAGTCTACTGGATATTCAATGCTTCTCCAGGACAAAATGACTATAGACAGACAATGTCTGCCCAAGTGTTTAATCAGTAGTACTGCTCTGTAATTTTGGGAGTGTAACTGCACTGAAAAATCTCTCTGTGTAAAAATAAAGTCAATTAAGCATAACAGACATTGCTAAAGAGGCTGAAATAAAATTAAGGGCTGAGTGTGGTGGCTGAGTTGTGGGATTTGGACATGAAATCAAAATATCCATGGGCATTCGCTGTATGTGTTAAGATGAATTTAAAGGGAGTTTGAATAAAGAGAGGTAAATATTTCTTAATTGCCACAATATTGTTACCAGCTTCCTCATTTTGGAGTGACAAATTTAACACATTTTTTTCTCAGGCTAGAACTGACTGTTTAGCAAATATACTTCTGTACTGGCCCCGAGTGCTAAAGTGGGAGAAAGAGAATACACACTCAAGCTAATTGTTCATGTTGAGTAACAGCTTATTCATGACTAGAAGTATTTATATCAGTGGAAGCACTGAAGATTCAGGAGCTGTTCAGCCTGAGTAAGGACAAGAAACCTCCTAAGGAGATACGCAACACATTTATTATGAAATTCACCCTAGAGCTTTTTTTAGAGTATGGTGACAGCATTTTTATTTCAAGGGGGTTTGAGTTAAAGCCTCAAATGTGGAATTTAAATCAAAAGCAGAGTGCTTATGGATAAAAATGTGACTGTTCCAGTCAGAAGGTTCCATATAAAACAAGATACAATGAAAAGAGACAGAGGGAGCAATAATAGGTAATGCACTGAGAGCAAAGACAGAGGCAGAAATTAGTGTAGAAATGAAAGCCCAGATGGCGGTGTGGTGTTACAGGAGACAATGACAAGTCTCATCTCAAAATGTACTTCAGCTAATTTTAGAACAGCACAAAACTGAGGCAGTAAGCATGGCTACATTGATTAGAATAAAACTAGTTCTTCCCGGTGGTCTCAAGTCCTTATATGCCTTTGTGTCTGAATACTGTACATTCCTTGGTGAGACCAATTAAACATTGTCATCTAATGCCTGCCTTGCAAAGAAAAAATACTTTAAGAAAGCACTGACATCTTTGAGATCATCAAT
Source organism: Forpus xanthops (assembly GCA_032466535.1). NCBI lineage: Eukaryota > Metazoa > Chordata > Aves > Psittaciformes > Psittacidae > Forpus > Forpus xanthops. The sequence goes on along the minus strand of JASSUY010050451.1, from coordinate 12,434 downwards.
GAGTCAATTTGCCTCATCTGTTACTTCACAAAGCTGGCTCTAACCCCCATTGAATGCATTTCTGACACTTGAACTGTGAACTACAGGCCTCACACAGAATACACAGTGATATGAACCTGTGAGCTATTTTATATGAGAGAACAAAAAAAAAGCCATGGGATTTCTTAAGAATAAAGCCCCCCATAACTGAAACCAAAAAGCTGAAGTTGTACAGCAGAAAGAAGGGGAACAAGGAATCCAGAATATAAAATAACACTGCATGAAAAGGAAATGTAATATGCAGAATTAATGCACAGATTTTGTAATTAAATATAATAAATATGAAGTTATGTGTGTTTTGTTTTTTTAATATTCTGACAATGAAGATATGCTTAATGTCAGGACACAGAAGATTTTGACACCTTTTAAGCTGACGATGATAAAGCCACAGTGGGGCAGTCAAGGACAAGCCATACGATTTGATTCTTGAACGCTTCCAAAGTACAAGGAACAGATCAAATATTCTAGATACAGAGGGCAAACCCCACAGTGCTTAGTCAGGCAAAACTCCTGTTAAAGCCAATGGGAGTTTTGCCTGAGTAAGTACTGAGCAAAGACTATGATGTTTGACCTAGATTTATCAGTCATACAAATCTAGGTCTAACACGTTTTTAAGACAGACAACCACTGTGCTGCAATATTTCTGTTTAAAGGAAAACACAGTTAAACTATGAATCATTCCCTGCAGCCTTTCATGTATATAATGAAGGAAAAACCTCACAGCTGGCCAAGGAGCTGCTATCTTGAAAGTCTGCCAAAGAGCAAGACTAAAAAGAATAGGTTTACCCTTAGAAGTTGTGGAAATCTGATACAGACAAGTGAGATTCACAAAGGCATGTGCATGACTGAAAATAATCTGGCTTTCATTCTTGTAAGCAAACTGTCAACAATGAATAATTTCTTTCCATAGTTACCTTTCTGATTGAGGGCAAACTGCAATTCCTGCATGGTCAGCAGAAATTCATCTACTTGATTTCACTGGGGATTAATTTAGACAAATAACTAGGTCAGTCTTGCTCCTAACTTAACATTTCTATTACAGAAATATAGAAGTGGATTATGTTTAACATATGCGCATATCCTTCTTCAGAAACTTCTATAAATGCAGAATCCCATTTACAGCACCTTTGGTATCATGTACAGAAGAAATACTGGAACTGGTATCAAAGTGACCAAAAAAACCTCATAAGCATTGGCTTCCTACTTCTAGCTGAATGACAAAAACCTCGACACCAGCAGCAGTTGGACCAATCTTTTTGAAGGCAGAGGAGAAGATGGTGGAATGAAAGTACTACATTTTGCTAACACTAACAAGTCATGTCAAGCTAAAACTTGCCCTTCCATGTTCAGCTGCCTTTACATAAAAAAAGGCAGTACTTAATCAATGTGAAAAGACACTTTATTTATCTGAGAGCTCTTCCATCAGTAATGTATCCTAAACCTTCTGAACTGTGCAACTCATATAATACTGTCCCAAGAAATAAAAAGGTGTACCAGTCAGCCAGATAAATAGCCTTTGACTATGATATTAAACATAAGATTTTTAAAGGGTGGGTCCTTGAAAATGAAAAACCTACAAATTCTACCAATTCGACCAGCTCTGGGTTTTGCCATCAGATCTGAACGAGTAGTATTGCTTGCTTTGCCTCAGTTGAATTTTCAGGTGAGGCAGTGAGATGCTATAGGAAAAAGAATTGATTCTCCTTGATGAATACAGCTATGGAGAAGGTGACACATGCTCCAGAAGACCACAGCTCATTAAACTATAGCATCTGAGTTTTTTCTCAGTGTTCTGCATCCAAACCTAATACCGTTTTATATAAACTTGCCTAGACTGGACTTCAGCTTCTCCATGACACTGCTGCATTTCCCACAAAAGCCCCTATTTCCTCTCTTTATGGATTACTCTCTTAAGCAAATATGAGGCTATAACATAAACAAACCAATACTAACTTCCCTTATTTTCAGAAGCATCATGCTTTCCTCATTGGTATTCCATCCTTTCCCTCATTTTTTGATTGCTTCTTTTTGATGACATTAATATAATATCACTAATCCGCATTAAAAGAAAAAAAATCCAATAAAACCAATGCAAAACCACCCAGAAAGTCTTTCCATAAGTAAAACAAAAAAAGGAAAACTGGTTTTGCCCAGGTTTGCCTTGTGGAGATTGGATGCCAGCATTCCAGGCTAAAAATCAATAGGGGTCAAGTTCTTGCTAAATGAACAGATTTTCTATGTTACTGTTTATTTTCATCAAAGAAGAATACAGTGACTTTGAAATTTTAATGCCCCTTTCTAATTTGATGAAATTGATAGAAGTCATTAAGAAACACAGGTCTAGCTAGCCACATGCAGCTGCAGTGTAGGATAATTCCTCCGAAGCCAAACAAAAAAGCCTTCAACAGAACCAACCAACAGAAAAAATGGGTGCATCCAAATTTGGGTGTTTAGCACACAGGAATTCCCAATTCTGAAAAATAAGAGTGCATCATGGTCTAGGAGTGTTGTCAAGCATTTCTGGTCTCTTTCAGTGTCTGAACTGTTCCTCTGCAGTTGACACAGCATGCTCAGTTTAAAACCACAGCACAGCAGGGGAAACTGAGACAGAAACACAGATTATCGCCTATAGCATTTCAAGAGACAGTATGAGCTTCCTTCTCTCAAAGCTCCTTTCCTCTGAGCTTTAAATATGCATCTGACTGTGCCTGAAAAACTGGCTGCTTTTAAATAACCAATTCTAACAGGTGGGGGGGGTTAATTTAAATTACTTTTATGGGAGCACTCAGGAATTCATTTGACTACACTCATGGACATCACACAAAAGAGTTACATCCTACTGCAGAATATGGCAAGCTTTAATTATGAAGCTTCAAAAAACCCTGGTGAAGCCAATTGCTTTGAGTTTTCAACCCAGAAGTTTCATACTGCTGCACACAGAGGTTACTTTGCACAGCGGTATTTAATGCAGGTCATAAATTCCCATGGAGAGTGGTGCAACAAATGAAAACAAAAAAAAAACCCCATCCAGATCTTATTTCCTTCCACCTAACAACAGCTAAATAATAGAGTTAGAGTTGGGCTGTCTGGATCACTGGAGCTGAATGGTTTTCTTTTCCCAATGAATTGCTCTGACTTCAACAGCACACAGTAAACAAATTTAGTTTCTTAACCCATCTCTGAAAAGTACCAATAATTTTAAATGAGGAAACACACCACACATCCAACTAAGCCACATTCTTTTTCAAAGCTTTCAGGAGGTTATCCTGCTTGTTCTAGATCTCAGAATACCATTACCTACAGTAATTACTGTTGGCTGACATGCTGCTGAAAGCAACACCTCTGACCTTAATGGACTGACTTTAAAGTCATTCAGCAGTATGTCAGGAACTGTGCATACTGCAGGTATGTTCCAATGTATTTGACACAGTAAAGATGTTTCACAATACACTGCTCCTTGGTCTATATTCTGAATATTAAAATACTAAATGAAATGTGATCCTTATTAGCTTAAGAAAACAGGTGTTTAGGATTATATCCATTCACATAATTAGCAACAAAGCTATAACTTTGATTTCATATCTAGCTATATAACCAGAAGTAAGGAATGATAATTTTTGCTGAAATAACTGTAGATTTTCTACCAGTTACTAACACCAGCCTTTGTGATCCTAAAACCAGTCAGAGATTTAACACACTTGATAAATAATCCTTTATTCTATGCTATAGCAGAAGTAAAACATATTTATCATTTGCTTCTTAGGCAATGGAAGGTATTAGTTAAGCTCTGCAGGGAAACTGACCCTTGCCACTGCCTTTCCCAAAGTGCTAATCAGATCATTGGGTCACCCGAAGTGATGGCAATTACAGTTCTGAAAATAAAGGGGATATTTGTTACATTTAAACATTTTAAAATCCAAGTTGTCTGGAGAAAAACAACACTAAACACAAAACCAAACAACAAACCCACAACAAAGCTCTTTGCAGCTTTATGCAGACATTTAATGACAACTTTTTGTCAAGATAGACAATTGTCAGGCTATTGAATAACTCGAAGACAGTGGTACAAACAGCCACATTTTGAAGGATGGCAGCTGCAGAGGCTCCCCAGCTTATTTTTGTTTCCTTTCCAAATGACAATCCCTCCTTATAGTCATACTTCTTTTGTGTTCCCTACCAGCAGGGACTTAGCAATGCTGCAATGAGCTACACAAAGATTAACAGCAAACAGGATCTGCTAATAAAGCCTCTTTGCTTTGCACAGGTAGGATGCTGTACAGCTGCTTCATATTTTTGCCAGCCCATGTAAACTCCAACAAAAAGGTACACTTCAAGCCCATGGAACAAGTCAGTATCTTACGGTAATTAAACTCTCATTTCCCAAAGAAGAGACAATTGTATATCATGCAATTAAACTACAAATGATGAAGTTTTGGTGTTTTTTTACAGGGGACACAAAGTTCTATCAATTGGTTTCTAGAATTCTGTCTTGACCCAAATGACAAAGAACGAAATGGAAAACGATGGTCCCATAAACCCTCAAGTAAACATTGATGATGCATATTTCATTTAGTATTTCTTCATACCCAAATTAAAAAGTACAGCCAAGTAGTATTCCCCCAATGGTGACAAATGTGACAACTACAAAGCAAACCCAGAATCTTAACACTGCAGAAAAAAGGAAAAAAGGTATTTTTTTATTATTAATTCTTGAAAGTAAACTACAGATAAATTTTATTAGTCTTTCTGGTGGATTGTACTCTACTACATAACCATTTCCATTTGGATTGCAGGTCCCACAGTCACATTTTGTTATTGCTTTCACTAGAAAAACGCATTTTGCAGAACTAAGCAACTTAAAAGTAATGACTTACTGAACAAATCTTGAGAACAGGTTGATTTTTTTTGCATCTGTAGCAGGTGGCACAGCATTTTACTGCATGAATCCTGCACAGCCTTTTCTGTATAAGACAGGGCATATGCGTCAGAAAGGCACAGTCCTCATCCAAGGACTTTTACAAACATCCTGCATACCTACAGACAGTTTTAATTGTGTCATAATTTAGCCCCGCTGGCAATTAAGCACCACCAAGCCATCCACTCACTCACTGCCCCTGCCATGGGATAGGGAAAAGAATCAGAAGGGTAAATGAGAGAAAGCTTTCTCCTTCTTTCCCCAGCTTTATGTGCTGAGCACAATATCACATGGTCCGAAATATCCCTTTGGTCATTTGGGGTCAGTTGTCCCAACTGTGTCCACTCCAAACTATTTGTGCACCCCCAGCCTGCTCACTGATGGGGTGGGTTGAGAGGCAGAAAAGGCCTTGAAGCTGTGCAAGCACTGCTCAGCAATAACTAAACCCTGCATTATCAACTCTGTTTTCACCACAAATCCAAAGCATAGCTCCCATACCACCTATGAAGAAAATTAACTCTATCCCAGCCATCACCACCATAAGCAGTTACTCTTGCTGTATGAAGCAAGAATCACAGAATCATTTAGGTTGGAAAAGACCTTTAACATCAAGATCCAAAAACTATCATAATGCATCAAACTCAAGGTGCTCTAAGCCCATAACCTGTGCAGCAGTGATATCAGTGTTTTAGAGAAAGGTGTGCAAGCTTGAAAACAATCCACACTTAGCTACTTTTCTCTTTCACATTTGTTTTCTTCTTGTCCTCCTTCTTTGACTCCCTTGGCTGAAATATGAGGTTTCATCACTCCTTAAAGCTGTTACTGACTGTAGTCACTGGACATTATTTCTTCCTAAGAATATTTGCCTCCCTTTTTTACAACAACCAAGAAAAAAACCAACTAATTGAAATCTTGTCCCAGATAGGTTTCTATGGCAATCAGTCAGCTCCATGATTAGTTACACACTGCAATAAAGCTATTTGCAGCCTTTAAAAGATTTGAATTTCCTATCATTTAACTTAATTGAACACACCTTTTGTACCATATGAAACAGAAGTGTGTATTCCTGACCTAGCCCATGCATTAGTCAACGTAGTGTGTTTGCAGTGACCACCTGAACTGAATTTTTAGTCCAGATAAAAGACTTGCTGATGTGAATTTCTTGTGTTACTCTTGACACTCCTGCAGTTTGCAGGTGCATTATGCTGTTAATGCTCCGGGACAGTAGGCTTTAATGGTACTCACAGAGCTAAAAATATCTTTTCTGGGAGTTGGGATACTCTCATAACCCTAATCCCTATCTATGCCTTTCCTTGCTGCAGCAGCTAACATGAGTTCAACGAAAACACGTATGTAGTGAATCAACAGAAAATACTTCAACAGTGTGCACTGGAAAAATACTCAGAGTGGGTTTTCAGCCCCAGGTATGATGCCTCCTGACAGTCTGTGGAATACTTTAAAGAGATCTATTGAAAATACCAAGCTGCAATCTGCAAAACCCACAAATGGGAAACTTCTAACAAAGTTTGTATCTCAACTGGATAGATTTCAAGAATCCATGTATTGAGAAAGGTTGACAACCACTGCACCAAAGTATGATTTCCTATTTGACTACAGTAATACCTACTGTTATACTGTAGTAAAAAGCAACCCATTGCAGTCAGGAGGCTGATGCTCAGGTAACAACAGGGACGTGCAGTGTCAGGAGATAGGCAGCAGCTGGATTCCTGCACGGAAGCACAATAATCCTGATGAAGCAAAAAGATACCTATTGTCTTACCAAAGGACAGCCCCTTCAGGATACCATTGAGTTCTGTACCTGTAATTTGGCAAACAAGATTATAATCTTACAGCAGATACAACCTTTAGTTACAAGGTCTCTGCAAACACCAGCGCCTGCTCAAAAGACAGTCAGATCATGAATGGCATGTTTTTTATCTGTGGCCAGAAGGGCTAAATATTTACCTCTTGACTAAATGGTAGGAGTAATAGAAATATCTGTCCTTCCTCTTTCCCCTCAATTACAGTTAATCTGTCATTTGCAACATACTCTCTGAACAAATATCCTGCATCTGATACTTGGCTATAGAATATATATGATGGCAAAGAGCAACAAGAAAGGGATTTCCAGACTGAACAGAAAGACTATACGGTGGCACAAGTACCAGGAAGAAAAGCAGCATCTGTGCTACTCATCCTGCTGTGTCATTAGAGAAAACTGTTTGGAGGTATCAGACTGTAGGACTGCCTTACAAGCTGCAATGATTTGGGAGTGTGCTTGCCCTCCTTTTAGATGCTAAGGAAGACAGATGCTGTGAGGAGAGCAAGGCTACTGTAAAGAGCTTACCTGCCTATGGAAAGATGGAGAAAGATGGGGTCTGCAAAGAGCCCTGCACCATGTGGTTTCAGCTAGGCTTTCAACAGAGTATTTAGTGGGAGGTGTCCCTGCCCAGAGCAGGGGGGTTAGAACTAGATGATCTTGAGGTCCTTTCCAACCCTAACTATTCTATGATTCTGTGATTCAGGTAAAGTAACTCTGTCAGGCTTCAGCCTGGCAAGATGAAGTTCCAAAGCTTGGGAACAAGTATTACTCTTATCACAAGGCATGAATCAGTTATAAGCCACATTAGCCCATTAATTTCACAGGAAGTCTCTAGCAAAATCAAATGTAAAAAACCCCTAAATATATGCACTAAAATATAAGGGAAAGGCTAGGTGGAATTACACAACACATGCCTCATTTCAGCCTGAGAACCAAGCACAGTCATGATGCATCCTGCCTATCTTTGTGTTTGTCTTTATCTTTGCAAGAGCTTAGATGTCCACTGTATTGACAGAAATGCTTGTTTATATACTAGAAATGTTTTTCTATCAGTAAGCGTTGCCTTGGAAACCACTACTACAAATGAAAACTTTATCTCTGTGGAAAACCCCCCACACTATTCAGTTACCCCAAATTTACCTTTTCTTCTTGATCTACCTGAAACACAGGTATTGGCAGTCAGATGCTTCTACTCTTAATCCCTCCTTCCTATTCTAAAACTATATGTTGCCTTAAATTTCGCAATTCTCGGCAGCAAACTGAGGCTAATCTCTTATTTCCTGCCAATCCTCTTATCAAAAACATGGTTACATCTTTTGTCTCAACAGACTGGTGGACAAAAAAAAAAAAAGACAAAAATCAGGCAAAAAAACCCAAAAACTTCACAAAAGTCAAATCCTGATATTTCAGTCTTTTTATGTACTGTTTTAAAGCAGTCAACAGCTCTCCAACCAGCGGTGTCACAGTCTGTTTGGCAAACAAGCTATGTTATTTTAGGACATTTGTGAGGTTTTCCATCCAGTTGAATACAGACTCCTAACTAAACTAGTGTTTCAGTGTGAGAACAGAATGTAGGAATTCTCTAGATTGTTTTCATTCCAGATTTTTCACTGTCAGTTATTACTTTTCCTTGGCTTAGATTCCTGATTTTTGCCCTGCATGTGGGAGGATGTGCCAACAGAATTAATGTAAGATCTATCAGAAGCAAGCAAGTAAAGAGGGATATATATATATTTATATATATATATTGAATTATAATAGGAAGACAAAGCAAAAGATGTTAATCAGTTGGCTCAAGGCTGTGCCTGCTCAGATGTGGTAAATTCACAAAATACAAGGGCCTTCTGGCTTATTTTTGGGAGAATGCAACCTGTTTCACCCGACTTTTGCATCAGTTCACATTTCCATGTCTGGAAATACAGTCACACAATATTGACCACAGCATTACAAGTATAAAATTCTACTTTCTGGCTTCTGCTTGGCTTCAGTTGTCTTGTAGCTCTTGCTTCTAAAGAAAGCGTTCAATTGCACCATCCTGTTTCTGATACCAGGCCCAAGACAAAAAGGGGAATAAAGAATAATCAGTTTCCTCTGAGCAGTGACAGACAGTGGTGTCCTGGGAGATATGAACCTAAAAATGCTGCTATTCAATGTGCAGACCCACTCTTACGGACTTCCTGTAGCTCCGGGCACTATGCTGCTATCAGTAAAAACCCCTGTGGAGAGGAAACACAAAGTCTTAAAGCTCAGAACCTTTGTAAGCACTGAACGTTTAACCTTCATATGGCAAAACCACACTATGGAACTAAAGAGATGCCATAAAACCTTCTAGCAATACATGTGGCCTCCTGTTGAGAAGAAGTTGATGACCTAAGAGTGAAAAGAGCAAGCTGCAAGAGGAAATGAAATCTGATATAAGGTTCTATTCTCTTCTGTTACCATGAAAGACTGCTTAAGGGGTGAAAGTCTTCACTGAGAGCTCCACAGCCACTGTGACAAACGTTACTTTCTTCCTCCCACCACCTAATTTTAGTTATAATTGTGCTATGTTCCTTTAAGAAGTCACTCCCTACAAAGAACATCTACTGGACTTGCTCAAGGGGGGGAAGACCCAAAGGATGGAACATACAGCAGGCAAGAGCATCTCACAGAAAACTTACTTGACTATCCGCAGATTGCCCAGAATAAAAGCAAGATGAAATTGAGACTACAGCCATCAGTCTACCCTCAGGGATGAGGAAAGGACATTTCCCAAGGACCAGAGGTGACAGAGAATTGGGCAGACTCAATGACAGCCTGGATGTGAAGACAGAGGGAGCTGTTCTATCATGCCTGATTCTTTTGCTTTGAATTCTACCTATTTCCAAAGTTTCTAGTTGATTTTATAATGACACATTGCATTTTCCTACCTGAGTTTCAAAGCTTTTTGATCTTCATGGTGGAAGCAGATTCATCTTAAATACTTGGTTGATACAAGGTCCTGCCACTGGCCATCAGCCTTTAATGTCCCTCCTTATCTGCAGTACCCCAATTGACATGCTAAAGATACGTACTGAGCATGTGGCTGAAACCTTGGAGGGCAGAATCAGTGGCTCTGAGGTATACCATGTACAACAGCTGTCTCAGCCTCATGTTAACTAGCTAGTTGAACAGATAGGAAAATAGTAAAAGCATTTCATCAAAGCTCTCCTATGTTTCAAGGAAGTCCTTTAACACAGATGAACTGCCATGAAATACTCCTTTTTTAACACAGCTAGAACTGCTTTTAATTGGGAAATGCTATGATGAAAGAGACAGGCACAAACTCTGAATAATTGTTCAGTATTGGTGTCCAGAAGAAATTTACATGGCAAATAACAGCTGAAAGCCTCAAGTTATCATTTGGTATTTTTCCTGAACCTAACTGGGAGAGACTGCTTGGCAATTTCCAGTGCCTTCCACCAGCTGAGCTGATTAGCCCATGATGAGTGCTGAGAAATGTAACGTGCCTGTCACTGGGGGCATTTGCTGCCAGCTGAGCACACTCACATGGACAATTAGCAAGGCTCAGCCAACATGCAGTAACTTGTTAAGATGCAGAAATGTTTACTTTTCCTTTCAAGCCTCATACTAAGAAGCAGTGTGAAGCAAAAGAGGTTTTCAGAACTAAGGGAAGGAAATCTCCCTGATAAAGGAGAAAACTATGATCCCCCCACACTCCCCCAGACTGCATATTAATACTGATAGAAAACCTTGCAAAGTGACTTGTTTTGCTCCAGTCAGCTCACACTCCTGTGTAGACCATGTTCTAAGAAGTGAATTTATCAGAACAACACTATTTTAGGCTAAAAAATTGGGGAACTGTAATTACAATAGCTATATTCAATTAAGCATATGCACCAGAGTACTCACTACAACACAGATCAATTAGATGAGTTCCTTGTTTTAGTCATACATCACTTTTTAAAGTCACATAGACAAAGGTTGAAATAAGTTATTTAATGCTAATTTATTATCTCCATTAGAATTCTGTTACTGTGCCCTATCATGGGAACATACAAATTTTGTGCATTTTGTGAGAATCCCAATGAGAATGCACTGTGGCTCTGAAATAATTCTGGTTTCAGTGACAGATATGACAGTCGAGATCAGCTTATGATTAGCTGAGACTCTTGATGGTGTGGCTATAATCATAACAGGAACGTAGCTGAACATTTCAGAATGGGGGAAAAATGCTGTATCTCAACTTACAATTTTCTTAGCACCGCCACACTCCTTCCACTACTTTCTTCATCCTTCGGGTGCAATTGTCTTCCCTTCTAAATCAAATTTGAAGATGCTTCTCCATGCTCAAGAACTTTCACTTCAGCGAACATCCCCCCCCCCCCCAAAGAAAACCCATTAAAAAATAGCATTTTTCAGTATGACAATTTACTTACATCACATTAAGGAATTTAAGTCTTAATGAAACAAGCGTTGAGAGAAAGGTCCTACATTTCCTGTTAGTACTGAAGGGTAAGTGAAATAAAACCAAGATTCGAATTAACAAATACAAGGCTTGACGCCACCAATGGTGGAATTGGTGAAATTCTCTCTTCCTTTTAAAAACGTAACTTTGTAAATGACCACAAGTTAGCAGACGGGGAAATGATGTGGGAAAACACCCCAAAAAACAAAGCCCAAACAAACCCCAGAGAACGGAAGAGGTCTCCTACTTATGCTTGCACATTTGCTTAAAGAAAATATTTGACAGAAGTTTATTATACGCCCCTGACAAAGAACAAAACTTAACCAACTTCTCTTAAATACAGTAGTAGTTGGAACAAGACAATTCAAACTAGTGTTCCTGTAGCATAGACAAATCTGAAACAGAATAAAAGAGGAACAAGGCAATCAACTGTTCAAACTAAATAAGACAAACTTACGCTTGTGGTGTAAGCAGCTTCAGGATCATCCTCTAACACTCGTGACAAACCAAAATCAGAGACTTTACACATGAGGTTACTGTTGACCAAGATGTTACGGGCTGCCAGATCACGGTGTACATAGCCCATGTCTGAGAGGTACTTCATGCCAGATGCAATCCCCCGCAGCATGCCAACCAGCTGGATGACTGTGAAGTGGCCATCATGCTTCTGCAAATAAAGATGCAAGTTCAAAGAAAACAGCTACTTTTCATTAATTTCATAATAGCACTATTAAACTACAGCACATTTAAAATACGTTCGTAATCCATCCAGCCAACCTGCCTGCTGCGAGCTTGTTTTTGCCAGCATTTAACTTGGCCAGCAAGCTATCCAGTCTCTCATTGCAGTTTATCCTCCTCTTAATCCAAATTGTCACACACTCCATAATCTTTGCACTAGCAGAGCTGAATGTCTTTTATCCTCAGTTATCAAGATCACTTTCTCCCAAAACTATTCTTTGAGTCAAAAATCACAATGTGCACAAATCATAGAATAGTTAAGGTTGGAAAGGACCTTAAGATCATCCAGTTCCAACCCCCTGCCACAGGCAGGGACACCTCCCACTAAACCATGCCACCCAAGGCTATGTCCAACCTGGCCTTGAACACCGCCAGCAAGAGAACATTCACAACTTACCTGGGCAACCCATTCCAGTGCCTCACCAGCCTCACAGTAAAGAATTTCTTCCTCAGATCCAATCTAAACTTCCCCT
>JASSUY010050450.1:0-13064 GCA_032466535.1 Forpus xanthops | reverse complement strand
CCTCGTGGCCCTCCTCTGGACTTGTTCCAACAGTTCCATGTCCTTTTGATGTTGAGGACACCAGAACTGCACACAATGCCCCAAGTGAGGTCTCACAAGATCAGAGTAGATCTCCATCAAACCAACTGCATCTGGGACTTCTACCATCGACTGCACCAAAACCAGAGCCTACCCAGAGCTTCTTGCCTCCAGGAGCTATGCCTCCATGGATCAGCAGCCACTTCATGGTCACCTGATGTTAAATGCATACATCATTCCTTGGGACTTCCCTCTCATGCTGGCAGGAGTGCTCCAAGCTCCTGCAATCCCACTTGCCCTGACAAAGCTAACCACTCTGAGAGGGAGAGGTGAAACAAAGCACCTTGAAGAACTGGGGAGGAGGGAAATTGCCAGGTCTGCATCAGTAAATTCACCTTCCCTTTGCCCCAAGTTGGGACATAACTTTCATTAATACATGAATGGTCTCCCCTTGGCATAAATGACATCGTTTTCTGCCATGTGCTTCCTCGGTGGCTGGTTTTGCAGTGAGTGAGGGAAGTCACATCCTTGCCATAATTAAATGAAACATGGATTTTGCTGGCATTTGCTCTCATCCAGGTAATGTTTCTGGGCAGAAATTCAAGCCCAAACCTGCTGTCTCACATCATTTCAGTCCCTTGAATACCCAAAGTTTTCCTCCCTCTGCTCCAGCACTGAGTATTCCCCTCCTGTACTCAACCATATCCATGTCTGTACCATCCTACAGACACACACAGCCAGATCAAGGAGCTTGTCAGGACTAAATCAACCTGCAAAGAAAAGAGGGATGGCTTAATTCAGGTAAGTTCCTGGATCAGGTTTACAGTGTGGCCCCAGTACAAGGAGGCTGGTGCTGGGCAGTGGCACAGGGCAAAGCCAGCTTGGCTGAGTTTATATCAAAGAATTGCAAAAATACAGCTTGACTTACATTAGTGCTAAAGCTCACCCAAGATCAGGGAAGAAATAAGACGAGAGGATAATCCAAGTCTACCAACATCTCTCATTATAACTATGGAAATCTAATTACAGGTGAGCAGGAGCATTGCAGGGGCCTGGACCACATCCTGACCTTTCCCATCTCTGAGGGACTTTCTGCCGGGGCAGGCGGAGACGGAGCTCTTCTCAAACTCCCTCTTGCTCTCTGTTAGATCTATCAGAGAGAAAGACAGAGATAACATTGCTAAAAAATAATCAAGGTCACAGTATGAGGGCAAACAGCTCCTTTTGGGCAAGGGGATGGGAGAAGAGAAGGGTCATGTGCAGCAATGGTGAGCGTGCATGGCACCGAGGGAAGCTTAGCCAGACAGTGACGAATGGGCAGGAGGATGAAATGATACAGCTGTATTTATTACCACTGGTCATTTCTGACAGCAGAGTGTTAATAAGAATACTAATAGTCAATATTTCTTCAGGAGAGGTTTCATCCGTTTTTAGCAGCCTGCTGGACTACAGTCGATGAGTTTCTCATGGGCTGTTTCTTGCAGCTCCTGACATGATGTGATGAAATCAGAGCTCCTCAAGCAATGGTACAGTTCAGTGGCACAACTTTATTGGGCTTTCAGAAATCCAATTTTAATGTGTCCAGTTCTGTGAGTTGATTAAACCTGATTTGAATCGACAAACATCTGGGAGGGTGGGTGGTAGCTTGCTGTGAAAGAAGCGAGAGTTTAATAAACAGGCTTGGGAGATAAAAATCTACTTTAATTCCAATAACGCTCCCATGTCAGAAAGCTGATGGTAGCGTGAAGGGTAAGAGAGAGAAAAGAATAAAACCGTCTCCAAGCCAGTGAGGACTCAGGCTGACAGTACAAGAGATTGAAATGGAAAAGCAGATGTGAAGGCAGTATCTAGGTGCAGGATTCATGGGCAGAGTTAGGGGGCAAGGTGGAATAGGGAGTGCTGCATGGCAGTCTCCACCAGCACTAACTAAAGCAGCATGCCAGTATTTCAGTGTGATCAGGGAAGGGTTGATCCTGGGAAGGAACGGTCCCATTGGGCTCAGGACAAGATCAACCTTTGCTTCCTCCTTCAAAAACCCAGCTGGGCTCAGAAATGAGCTGCTTTTTTAAGGTGATGGATCACAGGACTCAGGGCACTGCTGACGTGAAGGGCTGGGGTGCCAAGAAGGAAATGCAGGTGCCCTCCACTCCTCTTCTGCACCTTCATCCAGCCTTGCTTAGGGTTGGGATGTAGGTCCTGGGGTGCTGGACATCAAATCCCACTCCAAAACCAGTCTATCTCTCACCTCCTTCCCAGTGCATCTGTCTGGCATCAGAAAACTGTGCACATCCCTGAATGTGCCTTCCCTGGTCTGCAGGAGAGGATGGGGTGCCCGGGCATCCCTTACAGCAATACACATACCCTCACATCAGCCCTAAAAGCCTTCGGTCCTGCAGGTTAAGCCACCTCATCTGGGAAGATCCCCAGCCGGCTCCTGCCTTACATTTATGCTCCCCTTCCGATAAACCCAGAAATCCTTCACCTCTGAGAGCCTTGCCTGCATATTAACCAGCATCAGTCTGTGCACTGTAAATTCCCCACATCTCTCTCTGGTAGAGCCGTTCAGCACCGTCAGAGCTGTATATAAAACCTTCCCCCATGATTTAGATGAAGGGGGAAGATTAAACACAAATTGAGCACTCTGCAATAGAGGCTCTTTCAACATCTGCCTGAAAACTGCAGGGCCCAGGTGAGCCCCTGCTCTGCATCACTCACACCTCAAACACCGCTGCGAGGATGGGGTAATGGGAATATGCCACATTGAGCCATGGCACGGGGCTGAAACCATGAAATGCCGTGCCTGGAGGCGAGGAAGGAGCAGCTCACAGCCCCAGCTCCTGCACAGCCTGGCACCGAATGGGTTTTACTGCCCTGCAAAAATATATTGTCCTGTCCTCTGCAGCCGTGGGAGTCCTTATTATTCAGCCTGCATCCATGTCAATGGCTCTCTCGTAGGCAGCTGAAGATCACAGACAGGGTGGCTCGAGACTGTTGTGCCTTTTTTCTACAGGAGTATGTTGTCAAAACCTACAGGCTTTTTTGCAAAAGGTTTAAAAGAATTTTATAGCTGGGAAGTGAAGATATAAGCTGTTATTCCCAGGCATCCTAGAGAGAAAATGGGCAGATACTGAATCAGTGTGAGATGATGCTCATAGCTGTTTGAACAAAAGCAGGAGTGCAAGCTTCAACCAGTGTCTCTCATCAGACCACCAGACATTTGGCTTTCCCCAAATTTCTCATCCTCAACATCTGATTTGAACAAAGAGGAGGCATTTGCCTTCCCTGCCCTGATCTCCTGGATTTGAGCATCCTATGCAAGTCATAGAATTAGAATGGTTTGGGCTGGAAACAACCTTCAGGCTTAAAGTTACAACCCCCCTTCCACAAGCAGGGACACCAATTTACCATCGTACATTTGCTAAGGAAGCAGTTAGGGGGTGCATGGGGGTGCCTGGGCACCCTGACCACCACCCTATGCCTGGCAGATGAGCACATCTCCCACAGTCAGTAAGCCCAGTCCTGCTTCCTGCAATGCCACCTCTGAGTGAATTTTACTTCAATGGGAACATTAAGTACCTCACATCAACCACACCAATCCTGGTTATATTGGATTTCAACCTCTTTTGAGAAAGGTTGCAGCTTTAGCACACGCAGGTAATGCAAAGCTCAGTATCTGCTATAAAACTTGCTTTGGAGCAGCAGCCAGCCCTCGCCTTGCAGCTCCTCACTGTCACTGGCTCCTCTCCAGCCTGAAGACTGCATCTGGGCATCTACTAAGGAACCCAGGGTAGTATTGTGCTTCATCTTCTCATTTGATAGATGTTGTCACATGCCCTCTGTATAAGACACCCAACCACCCATGGGGATAGTGGGTGACACCCATCACCTTGCCTTTACCACATCCAGTTGATGAACTCTTGTTGTGTGAGGATGGGGGACACAGAGGCAAGGGAACAGCTTTACACAGAAGCCTGAGCTTTTTTTTCCTCCCCCCCCTTGATAGCTGAACCAAAACAGTAACATTGTTCTGGCAGCTGGATGTCCTTTATACACCCATGACTCTGGGTTTGGAGAGATGCAATCAGTTCAAGCACTTGTCATCTCCTGTCCCCACCTTTCCCCTTGCTTGTGGGAGCCAGCCCACACACCCAAATAGGTGGACCAACCCCCGGGGAAAGAGACTACAGATACAGACCCTATCCCAGTCTCCCATTTTTTATATTGCCTTCATAACCTGAACACAAAAGAGTCAGCCTGTCCCTCCTTTTCCATCCTCTCCCACCCATTTCCCTTAGCATCACATTTTCTCTTCACCGCTTCCAGCTCTCTCCCCTTATCCCACAAAACAAGGACTGTTTCTAAAGCCATTAGCCTGGGAGGCTGTAATCAGCAGGCTTTGACATGCTTGGCATCAGTGTCTCACTGCAACATGTGTGTCCTCTGCAAGTGCAAATCCACCCATGTCCAGGCCTCAGGGCACCGGCTTCAGTGGGAAAACCAGGAGCAGTTCATGCCATGACCTAAAGCCCCCATCCCCAGCAGGGTTAAATGTACAAGTGTAAGCCCCCTCATCTCCAAGTTATGGGAGCAGAGATAACATGGGTGGACCACACAAAAGTCACTATTGGGCTTAATACTTCACTGAAGCATTCTGGAAAAGATACCTCTTCCCATGCACTGGCAAGCCAGCAGCTCCTGGTCCTTCACAGCAACCTCAAATCCCTCCAGGAAAAGGAGATTTTGCCTGCCAGGGAGAATAGGGAAATGACACAACTAACTCTTCTGGCACAAAGGAGCTGTACTTATTCAAGGAACTGAAAAGCATCCCTGGCTCCAACATGTGTGTGGGATCATGCTGTACCAGACACTGCCTGTCTGTGGCCAAAATCCCTTTCCAATAAGCAGTATCCTCTTCCACCAGCATCCCCCCTTTGCTGAGTGCCACCCGCACAGGTCACTCAGTTCTTTTCTGTTGTTTTCTCTCCTGTTCTATTTTCCTGTCCCCAAATCCCTCAGCATTTTTAAGCCAAATCAAAGTGCTAGTTTGGATTTTTTTAATTACTCATAATTAAGTGATTCTTGGCAGGGAAAGGCCATGGAAACAGCGCTATCCCACAGGCAGGAATTCAGCTAGGAATTTCCTCTTATCGTCCAAGCCCTAAGTACATCTGGAAAATCATACAATAATTTTATTTATTACAACAAGTATTTCCTTGCATGTTCAGCCCTCTCGCCGCACCCTGGGACCTTTATCCCAACAGCCTCCAGTAAGACCTCGAGCTGTGCTTTTGCTTCATTATTTGTTGAGCTATGCTTTTCCTCCTGCTAAAGCCACCAGGAAAAGCCCTGCAGGTTTGTTTCAGGGAGCGAGTGGGGAGGTCTGTATTCCACTGCATAGGATGGCGTTAGACAGTGAGAGTATCACCTGCACTCACACAGCGCTATGTATTGCAGGAGCTGAACATCTGCTGAAAGCTCAGTGGTTTTTGGCCACTGTTTTCATTGTGCTGATGCCTTCCTTAACAGCACAGCTGTGACAAAGCCCTCACAGCCCTCACTGTAAAAGCAAAGTGGCTTTGGCAAGGGGAGGAAAACAGTAAGTCTCTGATGAAAATAACTGGATGCATCTCCTCTTCTGCTCAGGCTGATTGGAACCTGCGGAGCTGGGGATGCTCGGATGCTGCAGCTGAGTTTTATTTGTGAGTGATGCAGTGGCTCTGGTTGAGAAATTGTGTTCTGATGGTCTCACAGCATCTCATACACGATGGTGGGGGTTGTGGGGCTGCCTCGGAGCACACGTTCTCTCTAGGTGGATGAAATGACATTTGGTAACTGCACAGAATCCTCATGCATCCTGTGCACAAGCCAATGATTCCCTGTGGACTCAGTCACAAGCCCTCCTGTACCCTTGCAGCCATCCATGGCCTCAGCATCTGACCTCTGTGCTCATACACTCATGTTGGATGCTCAGCCTTACAGAGGAAAAATACCTTTGAAAGTTCACCAGTGATGCTTTTAGCTGAATGGGCAGCGTAATTCTGGTGTTTACAGAACAAATATCACAATAATGGATGGTGCCCATACCCACAGCTGCATCCCACATCAGCCCCCAGGACAAATGCCAGACTCTAAAACTGGAGAAACACAGGGAAACAGGGAAATCCAACTTGCTTATCAGAAGTCTCCTCCGGCCTTCTCTAAAGCACCAAACCTTTTGAAAGCAGCAGCATCCCTCCTCCATGCTCCAGAGGGGAAATAAACCCAAAGATTGCTCTTCTCTCACATCTCACAGCATTTTAGGAGGACCACATGAGTCTCCTGGGGCAGGTAACGATGCAGCTAAGGATAAACAGGCCCAAGCATCCCCTTTCCAAGCTCAAGAATGTCACTCAGATATGCTCACAGGACTAAAGGAGGTTTACTAAGATGGACTTCCCAAAAGCCCAGCACATCTTGGGGAAATGCCACCCTCCAGCCAAACCCCCAAAGCTGAAGAAGCCACGTTCACATAACCCCAACGTGCCCCACCAGGCTGGGTTACTTTGAGCTCATCCCATTCTCAGCTTCATACTTGAGTTTAGCCCAGCTTTTCCAAATAAGCTCAAGAGAAAGACTGTATCCAGGACTGTCAGCTCTAAATATTCATAAGTCATGAGACTCACTTCAAAGTCGGCAGAGTTTTTTTAGACACTCACTCACACATTGCTATTATTCAAAATTGTCTTTTCTCCTTTTTTCTTTTTAATGTTCTATATTTGGCTTTCTTTTGATGTATCTCCTCTTCGGGATTCTGTTTTTCCCTGCAACCATATGGGCTTTAAAAAAGACAAAAAGATAGCTGCAATTCTGATACATTCACACAGCTCCAGATGTTAATCCTTAAAACAAAGCAGACAGAAAGGGAAGAATACAGGATGAAGCTACAATAGCTGGTGGGAAGCTCTGAGAACTGTGTCCATACCTGAAATCCCATGTGGTACTCAGAGCGAGGTCCATGTCATATGGCCAAGAGCAGTATCGCAGACCAAGAAAGGGGGATGTTGGGTACCTCATTGCTCTCCTGGATTTGGATTTGCTAGAAAATCAGGAGATGGCCATAAATTGGCAAATAAAATCATAGGGGGAAAAAAAAAAAGACAGCTCAACCCTTATAGGTCCTGAATGAGTCAGAGCTGTTGCCAGGAGTTGGATACAGGGACAGGGCCAATCCGCATTTCCCATGGCTGCATCCTGCACCCAGCACCAGGCAGGAAGGAAAACCCTGTTCCAATTCCTGCTCTTCCTGAGGGAATTAAAGGACAGCCCCATACAGCAGCCCAGTGAGCATCCCTAACCCTGCCAATGGGCTCCTCCACCCCCATGCAGCACTCCCTAAACCTGAGCACTGCCAGAGATAATGGCAGCCGCCATGCCAGGGGCCTGCCTCATCCTGCACTGCACAGCAAAATGCTTTGCATAATCCGATTAAATAAAATGGATGTGTTGCTCAGCAGGGCATGGGGCTGGTGGGAGCACCCAGCTAATCACCGGGGAATACAAGCTACTGGGACTTTGATCACTGCTGTAGCATTCTCTGAGGAGCAGCTAAAGCCTTGTAAATCCTGGAGTACACAGTTTGATGTTATCGCTGGGCAGGGGGGGAATAGAAAGAGAAAAATAGGGAAGTAGAAAGCAACTGCCTGGGTGCAGAGTGCTTACGCATGAGCCGATGGGGCGAAGAAGTGCGTTTCTAGTGCAAGCAGCAGTCAGTCATCCCTGCACATCATGGCTCTGCTCCCATAAAAAACAGAGGCAAGAAACCTCCTAGAGCCAAGTAGCAGCCCACTGCTAATAATATCAGATTAATTATGGGTAGCATGGGAGATCTCCAAAAATAGAATGATAATTTAGTGTGGATCTAGGAGGGAATAAGGCAGTGGGGGTAACTCAAACTGCTTCCACCGGATGTCTGTCCCAGGTGTAAAACCACATGCATTTGTGCAGAATTCAACTCTAAAAACAACGAAATGCAAAAACAACGGGTTCCACTGGGTGGCTGTGTGGGAAAAAAGCAAAGCACACGTGCTCTTTTTCTTAATGAGCTAATGCTCAGGTTTACTAACAGCCCAGCACACTGTAGGGAATGCAAAGAGACTTCCAGGAGGCTTTTGACTTTGAACACCATGACACTTGAAAGCAGGACT
This sequence comes from Forpus xanthops, assembly GCA_032466535.1. Taxonomy (NCBI): domain Eukaryota; kingdom Metazoa; phylum Chordata; class Aves; order Psittaciformes; family Psittacidae; genus Forpus; species Forpus xanthops. The sequence goes on along the minus strand of JASSUY010050450.1, from coordinate 4,863 downwards.
GCAAAATATCAATAAACACAGGCTAAGTGGCTTATGGAGTGGTCAATGTCAGATTCTGGCCTGGGGGAGCTCCCCAGGGCACAGTGGGGATCAGTGCTGAGCCGATGCCTGGGGACCTTGTTATTAATGAGCTAGAAATGTCTCTGAACATCGTGTAGTGCAAGTAACGAGAAAAGGAGGACATTTATTAGAGCAAACGTGCTCGTCTGCAGGCTGAGCACAGCCCTGAATCGGGGCTGATGGCAGTGAGGAGGGGGGGCTTCAGGTGGGGATCTGCAGCCACGGAAGCCCTAATCCCACCCGATTCATGTCAGCAAAACCAGCAACATCCACTACTTACCAGACACCCAGAGCCTTGAGGGTACGGCCAGGGAGGTTGCAAAGACGGGATATGAACTTACATCTCTGTATCCCACTAAGGAGCTCAGCAGGGAAGCGCAGGCAGAGAGCTAGTAGAGAAACTTGAAAGAGCACAAAAATGGTTTTAAGGGCAGAAAAAAAAAAAATATATAGAAAGGCTTGTAAGGACCTCATCCTGTTTAAGCTTATGGAAAAGAAGATTGGTGCTGGCTTGACTACATCTGTGAACCTGAACAGGAAGAAAAACCTGGTAACTGAAGGGTTTGTAACCTGTTTTGAAAGAGGACGGTTGTAAAGCAGGGCCAGACTATTGAAATAATGAGACATACCTCATTCACGGGGAGGACAAGTAACAGCAGGACATCCTCCAAGGGAGGGTGGGTATATTCCTCTCCAAATGGCTCAAAAGTGGGGATACGTCTTTGGAGAGATGCATTGGTTGGACACAAGCTCAAACCAGACCAGCACCCAGCAGCCTGAGCTGGGGTTCTGATCCTTCACGTCTCAGACCTGTGGACTGAAGGTGGCCTCAAGCGATATCCTGAGGAAGGAGGTTTGTGGAGCACCACTGCAGCGGGAGCAGGCACTACTTTTGCTGGCACTGGTTCTCAGCAGCCATCTCCTCATCCACGTGCTTTCAGAGTCTGTGCTGGGTGCCGAAACACTCAGCAGCCATCAACTTCTGATCCTTCGTTTTCCTTTCATGCATTAATTCATGCACTTGGTTACCCAGGACAACTTATTAAGACACACTAGCAAGGCATTGTCTAAGTGTACTCAGCCCCACAAGGTTCTAGAGCCACCAAACCCCCAGCAAAAGCCCAAAGACAGTGGCTCATCCCAGCTAGGTTCCCATCCATGTGTCCATCTCCCGTCATTCCTTCTTCCTGCAGCATCCCACGGTGCCCAGCCACCATCCCTGGGACAACTACTGCTCTATCCTTTCCATACAGCCCTTCAACGCAGCCCATGGGCTGGTGCTTTGGGAAACCAGTAGGTCACCAGAAACAGAGCAGAGCAATGGCTTGAGGGTGATGGCGCTTCAGAGCAAGCTGAAGAGAACAGTAGGAGGCAACTTAACCTCAATGCACAATCCTGTGGTGATACTGTCAACAGGAGCAAAACTAAGCCAGAAACTGCTGATTCTAGTAAAAAACAACCAACCAACCAAAAACCCCAAAACCACAACGTTTGACACACATAAGCTCCTGTTACACTCTGGGCGGTTTCACCAGCAGGTAAAGACATGAGAGTTTAACCCTTGTCACATCCCTCTTGGAAGAAGAGCTTATACAAGCCCCGAGGCTGGAAGCTGTAAGTTAGTGCTGCTTGATGCTCTGCAGATCAGGGTCTTAAAGGAAACCTGGGCACTGGTCAGGGCTGCCAAAGCAAACCCTTGCCCGCAGCATCCAGTAGGTGCTTTAGTTTCCCACTGTGAATTTATTCTTCCAAGATTTATTTATTTTTATATTTTCCCTAGAGAAATCCATGGTGCAAACACTTCAGAAGGGCAGGACCTGGCTGCTTTGACCCCTGCTTGCAGAGCACAGAAGATGCAGGGACACAGACAGGGCAGTGACATTAACAGCGCTTTATCCTCCCAAGCTAAACCCAGCCCTGCTTCTGAGAACTCCTGCCAAACACCCTAGATCTGTTTCCAAAAGCTTCTCTTGAACAGCAGCCGGATCCAGACAAGTGTAGCACAGTAGTCTCATCAGCCCCTGCAGAAGGGCACTGACTTACATTTCCTGGTATTAGGAGCCAGGGTCCCAGCTCCTAGCAGGTTCTGTGTTTATTAATTGCAGAACTTGAATACAAAACACAGCAGGTCCTTCAACCTGCAAACAGGAGCTGGGCTCTCTCCCTGGCCAGTCTGGCACTGTGAAGCACTTGAAAAGACTTTGGGGTTTCGAGGATTTGCTGTATTTGCTGGCACACATAACTGCAGTAACCATAACTGCTCTGGTGGCATTAGCTTGAACCTCTGAACCTTTCTGGAAATGCTGAAAGACGTTTTCAGTATTTTAATTGATTTAATTGTTCAAGATAAAGGTTTAAAACACTGAGAGCTGCTCCAGAGCAATTCATTCTCAACACTTCTGTTGGGAAGTTGATGGAGAAGCGATGATGCTCACGCTACAGGGTTTATTCAGACCAAACTGGCTGAAGTTTTCCAAGTGGGGTAAACTTTATCCAGATCAGACATGTTTCTATTTGGAGCAATCTACAGCAGTGGAGCATTTCATTTTTGAGCAAAGACCAACAAAAAATTACCTTCCTTGAAAACTGGATGAGACGACGTGTAGGATGAAGACAAGCAAGCTGCTCCTTTGCCTTCAATTCAGCACCCTTCCACTGAGGCTACGGATACTTCCGTAAATGTAGGGCTATGAATTATTTAAATTTTACCATAAATCTCCCCTTCCACCTGCAAAGTCTATCCAAGTAAAAAAGGGGAAAAAAAGCTTTGGATATTTGTGTGCTTCCTTAGGCTGGAAGTCCTGTGCAGATAGCCGTTTGGCATGCACTTTTCTGACCTAACGGCTTGTGACAAGTCTACCCTAGCTGGACACACCAGACCTGCTGCTGCCGAGTTGAAACCTACCTGAATAGACTGAACCTGAGTCTTTCCTAATTGCCCTGCTTTTCCTTGCCTGCCAGCCCAGGCAGGAGGTCCCCGCTGCTCCACCTTGAGTCCTTTCTGCATCTGCTGCACATGTGCCTGTCCCCTGCCAGGTAAACCTCAGCTTGGGTAAGGGGACGAGAGCCCACCTTCCCTCTTTGCTGTTCACACGGCTCAGGAGCCCACAGATCACTGCAGCAATGGCAAGGACAAACATCTGGCCCACATGTGCACTGGCAAGGAAAGATCTCTCCTTGAACATCAGGGACAGCTGTAAAACTCCCTATTCTCTGCACTGGAGGCTCCTGGCTGTCTAGGCATGTTCAGTTACATGCACTCAAATCTCCAGACGCTCCTGATCTGGCTTTAAGTGATCCTCCTGGCTCTCCTCCCAAGGAAGGGCGGACTCTCCTTGCCAGCACTACTCTCCCCAGCCAAGGGAAAGGCAGGAGGATCTTGATATGTAGGGCCTGGTCAAAGGACTTTGTGACAGGGGTGGTGTATCTTGACTGAAAGGGAAAGAGAAAATAGATCTTACCCATGGGATGGCACCCCTAGAAGTCCAGGGAGGGTGAAGAACAAGCACATAAAGGAAAACACTGTTTTCTGTAGGGAACGTTCCCATTAAAAGAAGAGAAACATTTATTTTCCCTTGGGGATAATAAATATTATACTCCAGGGAGCAGGGATAAAACCCTGCTAAAGCCATATTTCTTTCAGGAAACACTCAAATCGTTTCAAACCTCCAAGCAGCCCTGTAGTTCCTATTCTTTAGATAGCAAAGGGGAAATGAATAACATCCAACCCAAGGGCCGAGCAGGGAAAGGCAGCATTCAGACCTGCCCTCCCTGTTAATGTGCTGCCTTCCCCTGGGATCAGTTATTTTGTTGGCTTTAGGTGCCCATACAGCCTCCACAGCACATGGCGGCTGTGGCAACACTTGTAAGTGCCTTTCTGCATCAACCTGAAGATTTCAGTGGAAGTCGAGATTTCCAAACAGGACAAGACAACCTGGGTGTTCACAAGAGAGGAAAAAGCAAAGCAGCTTTCCCAGGATTATGAAGCAGGGCAAGGATGAGCACAGGGCCCCTGGTATACACACAGGCAGGGTGTGAGCAGTCTGAATCACATCTAATGCGGGAAGTGGCTCCACTTTGTGTAGGCACTGCTTGGAGAAAGTTTAGCCCAGTCCTTGTCTGGACCCTCACACCAGGAGAATCACTGCAGCCCCTTCTCCCTTCCTCCATCCCATCCCTGGCTCCTCACTTAGATTTAAGTGTACAGAAATAAAGAGGGGAGAGGACACACCAAAGACCTGAGCGAGACGATGTTACTCATTGCTCTCCCCAGCTTGCTGACCTGGATTTGTGGCCTCAGCCTAAGAGGCAATTTGGCCCAAATCCCACATGTCCCTTGAGGCTGAGGCCAAGACTGGCTCCCTTCCTTCCTGACAAACTTGGCTGCACAGCTCTCCATAGAGCCACAACTGGATTCCAGCCACCTGGGAGTTGCCCACAGCACACTCACCTCCCTTGCCTCCAGCAAGGCCTTGTGCAGAAAGGTGACAGAGAGACCATCCATGAGGACACCCACCAGCATCCCTTCGTGGTCAGTGGGCACAGCTCCAGCTGCACTCTGCTGTTTAACCCTAGACCGATGAGAAGAGTCTGGGACACTCCTCTGGAAGGATCAGTGCCATGGTTTAAGCCCAGCCAGCAACTGAGCCATGCAGCTGCTCGCTCACTTCCTCCCCCTGCTCCCAGAGGAATGGGGAGGAGAATTGAAAGAAAGCAACTCCCATGAGTTGAGATAAGAACAGTCCAGTAACTAAGGTATAACACAAACCACTGCTGCTACCACCAGTAATAATAATGATAAGG
>JASSUY010050443.1:0-70312 GCA_032466535.1 Forpus xanthops | reverse complement strand
AATGTTTTCAAAGGAAAAGATGGCTAAGTCTTATGATGAAATCTATATTATGAGATTTCATATAAAATACCAACACAGTTATAAGTAATTTTTTCAGATTGAAAGCTATATAATTCAGAAGTGATGGAGGTGTAAAAAAAAAGAAAAAAAAAATCAGCATTTTTCTGTATTTTGAAAATAATGAACTTAAAACTAATTCTATGACCAATAAAACCCGGAGAAACCTTCCAAAGGCTTCAATACATCTCCGAGCAAAACTTTGGTAGCTAACTAACAGTAGCTGAATAACTTTGTAGAACTTCAGTTTGGTCAATATCAAGGACTCACTATGTGAGGATATTAAGCCCAGCAGAACATCCTAACAGCTTACTAGAGCAAAGAAACATCCTGACAGAAAACAGATCTTTCAATAGACACAGAATTAATGGATCCCTCTAAGCCTGCAAGCATTTAGGAGATCACCTGGTCCAACTCAGACAGCTCTGACCTAAAATATTCCAGATGAAAATGAGAATTAACTAGGAAGACAAGGCTGCAATGAAGACAAGGCATAGTTCCACTCATAACTGGTCATAACTTTATATTTCCTTACTACTGGGAATTCAAGTATTTCACATTTTATTCAGAATATGAATGAAAACTTAAAATCTCAGTTTCTCGAAGGAAGAAAAATATTTATTTAAATATAATTAAAATTATTTTTTCTGAAACAGGTTTTTCCAATATTTTTCTCCAAACAAACTGCAGAAGTTCATAACCCTGACTCCAAAAAATCCTCTGAGCAGTCACAAAATTCAGGGAGAACTAAATTGCCCTCTGGTGTCAAGACAGCTCCCACTGCAACACTGCAGAAACTCTTCGTTCCAGCTCAACTACCAGGTCTCCAGCCACTGGACCCAGGGCAGCTCTACGCACTGGTACTTGTTGCTATTAACCTTAGTGCTCTGGAGAAACCTCCCACTAAGCTACACATGAAGCCCCTATCCAAAACAATTTCACCTATGTTTTAATCAAGTTCACTCAAATATGAAGTGAGCAATAAGCTTATTGGGGCAACAGAAGTTTTCCTAAACACTGCACTTCTCATAAAAATGAGAAAAATGCTCAAAAAGTCCTGAAAATTATACTACTCCAGCATATCCCCTGACTAAAATCTTGATTACAGTACCTGGCTGTTCCTTATTTGCCTTACCTACAAGCAGTTAGTCAAACACAAGGGATTCAACAGAAGGATTCAAATGCATAAACTTTACTGCCAAGGAGCAAAGCGTGAGCAGTCCTGGCCAACAGTCTAGGCTTGGAGCCAGTATACATGATGACAAACAAAAGCACAGCCTTTTATTACTGGCCAATTGAGGACCAACTGCAGATGCTGCACTAAAGAAAGCTAGGGCTCCCCACAGCTGTTTACAGAAAAAAACACTCCCAGAACAACCACAGCCCACATGAAAGAACTTATATAAGCTTCAGCTGAAGAGGATGAAGGTCCAGAACTAATTGCCCTTGGTTCCTCACAGTTCTAAACTGGTGAGTCTTAACTTTCTATTACAGGGTGCAGATGGTCCCCTAGAGACGTCAGTGGAGAGAAAGGACCGGAGGGAAGCACTGTCTTTCCAGTGCCCTACCCTCCAATCTCTGTAGTCCGTGCCTTGCCCTAGATATTAACTTTATGCCTTTTTCATGAGATACGGGCAAGCTGTCCCCAGTATTTCATACATTACTGTCGACTATAGAGAGACATATAAATCCACATCACAGTTGCCAAAGAACTGGGTTTTCTTTCTGTTCACCCAAAAAATGAGCTTCCAGCTTTTCCAGGGCTTTTCATTTATGTGCTCCCCACACTTCCAGAAGCTGTGCTATTATGAGGTGATGGTTGTTGGGCAATGCTATTTTTAGCAACAGAAGCTGGAAGACACAAGCCAGCCCTGATCCATGACCCATCTACCCAGAACCTGCACCAGAACCTTCAAACTACCTTCAACCTATTTCTGACAATGAACCTTTATTAGGACAACCACTGCATCTTCAGGCAAGTCTGGCTACTTACAATTAGAAAAAGAAGCCAATGCATATGAAGGAAAAGCATCCAAGCCCTTTCCAGCACCACTGTTAATTACTGATGTAACAGGCTGCTTTCTTTCAAAGACAGTAATAGCAAATTCCCTCCCACCTCTCTAACTAAAAATTAGTGTTAGAAATGAGATGGTGTATTTTAAAAGAAATCTATTTTGATTTTAGAATCCCACACTTATCTTTACACACAGTGTCAGGATGCTTTAAAGTGTTAAATAATTCCCTGCCATCCTCTTCCTTGCAGAAATGTCATTCCTCTATTCTTCCCTCCTCCTCCTTTGACATTAATAATTATAATTGACATTATTGTGCTGGTCTAGAACTCAGACTGTCTTGTGCTAGGTCTTAGCTTTGCTGCAGATTTTTTTCATGACCTTGGAAAAGTCATTGCATATCCACGCATCAGTTTCCACGTGGCCATATGTAAGAAATTTTATTCTGTATAATCCTTCCCCTCTTTGGCACAGAGACTGCACAGTACTTAACAGAATGGGGCCCCACTCCAGGTTATCACCAGTAGCCATTCCAGCTAAATAAACCCTGCTATGCTACCATGTATCTTTCTCACAAGCACTGCCAAAAAGACAGCACGAAAAAACAGCGAGACATAACTTCAGCCTTCTGGAGGGAGAGACAAGGATGATTTTAGGACTTGGCTTCAAAAGGTAAATGTTTCTGTTATAAAAGAGCTCCATGTTCAGTATTAGAAGATATAATAAGATCCTCCAACAGATCACAGATACTATCAGTCAAAAATCCGCACCTAAAGTAGTAAAATAGCCAAATGCTGCTGAACATCAGTAAAAATTCCCTGCCCGGTTCCTGCTGCATTAAAAGGCTGATAACTTTTGGAGTTTCCATTATCCCTGCTCCTTATTGCACCTCTTTCTGTATACTGGGCCCTTGTCAGTGATATCCATTTAAGAGCACTCTCCTCAGCAGAGGCCAATAGCTGCACCTAAAATAAATTGTGCTACTAATCAGCACAAGCTGAAGTTAAAGGGCTGAGTGGCCCTGTGAATATCAAGAGCGTCATTCCATCTGTGGGATGCCATCTGTGGCTTAGGCTCAACCAGATAGCCTATGTTTAATTAATGTGGCTGTAATTTGCTCAGTTCTTAATAGATCATGGACCATTCCACTTAATCACAACACACAGTTTGGCATGTTTAAGCCATCCTGCATAATATCCTGTGAGCTGAGGGCCAAGCTGATGCAGAGTTCCAACTACCTCTTACCCTCCATCAAAGTTTGGATCATTGCAGAGGTCAGTGCTGTGTAAAGCAGCATAGGAAATCTCGGATTGCTGTTGCTTGTCCTGCACCTGACCTGTAAATAAACAGAGGATTACAAGTCTAGCATTGCCAGTGCCTTCACACTTGAAAAAAAGCAGAGGTCTCTCACTTGAAACAGAAGAGCAAATCCTGAAAGCAAAGTGAGGAAGAGCTGCCAGAGGCCAGGAGCAGAGAGAAGTCAGGGGTAAACTCTTTCCTTCTGGACTCCGGAATAGCAACTGCAAGGTGACAGCAGTATCTGCAGCAGAGAAGAGGGGACTTCAGCTTGAGGGACATGAATGTGGATGTAGCTGAACAGAGTATGCCAAGATGCTCAAAAGAGTATGAGAATGTACAGGATACAGCAGGGAGGAAGGAGAGGGGTGTTCTTTCACAGTTCTGTTTCATCCAGCACCTCCCCTGTTAAGCTTGTGTAAATATCATCATACATACATTAAAAAACATTTAAAAATAGGTTACAAAGTGCCCCCCCATCAGGTCAGAAATCATCATTGCTCATTAGCCAATATATATGATCAATGCCATTGAGGAACTGGAAGGAAAAAAATAGAACTGAGCTGTTAATATTCTTCAACCCAGTATTTGTTAATACAGTACCACTTCAAAAATAACAAAATTGGCTCAGTTTAACTCTCACTCTAGATCCTCATTCCTTCCCCAGATGCAGAATACCATCACTGGTGCTCTCCCTTCAGCCGCACATTATTCATTACTGATGTTTAGTGACTGGTTAAGTGAACATGAGCAGGCACTGGAACTCACTGGGTTTGCATGGCAAACTTTTGGTAGCAGAGTGGCTACCAGGGGTGGCTTCTGTGAGAAGCTGCCAGAAGCTTTCCCCATGTCCAAGAGAGCAAATGCCAGCCAGCTGCAAGACAGACCCCCTGCTGGCCAAGGTCAGAGCCATCAGTGACGGTAGTGCCTCTGGTGTAATATATTTAAGAAGGAGAAAGTTACTGCACAGGAGAAATTGCAGCTGGAGAGTGGAAGAGAATACAAAAGAAACAGCCCTGCAGACAATGAGGTCAGTGCAGGAGGAAAGGAAGAGGTGCTCCAGGAGCTGGAGACAAGATTCCTCTGCAGCCCATGGTACCGATTATGGTGAGGCAGGCTGTGCCCCTGTGGAGGCCCACACTGGAGCAGATCTTCACCTGCAGCCCACAGAGGACTCCATACTGGAGCAGGGAAATGCCCAAAGGAGACTGTGACCCCATGAGAAGCCTGCAGTGGAACAGGCTCCACACTGTAGCAGGTTTGCTGACAGGATCCCTTGGGCATCCATGCTGGAGCAGTCTGTTCCTGAAGAATGCACCCCATGGAAGGGACCCACACTGGAGCAGTCTGCTCCTGAAGGACTGCACCCATGGAAGGAATCCACATTGGAGCCATCTATTCCTGAAGGATGCACCCTACAGAAGGACCCACGCTGGAGCAGTTCATGGAGGACTGTCTCCTGTGGGAGGGACTCCATGACAGAGCAGGGGGAAGAGTGTGAGGAATCCTCTCCTGAGGAGGAGGGAGAGGCAGAGGCAATGTGTGATGAACTGACACAAACCCCATTCCCCATCCCCTCCACCACTGGAAAGGGAGAGGTGGAGAACCTGAGAGTAAAACTAAGCCCAGGAAGAAGGGAGGGGTAGATAGAAGGTGCTTTTATTTTTCATTAAGTAATTTCCCCAAGTCGAGTCTGTTTTGCCCATGATGGTAGTTGCTGAATGATCTCTCCCTGTCCTTATCTTGACCAATGAGCCTTTTGTTGCATTTTCTCTCCCCTGTCCAGCTGATGAGGGGGAGGGATAGAGCAGCTTTGGTGGGCACCCAGTGATAAGCCAGTGTCAACCCACCACGGTGAGGTCTGAGAAATCTAAAGCTAAGGATTAGCTGTGTTAATGATTCATTACTTGGCACTCAAAACTGAAACAGAAGAGACCTGAATAAACAAGCTGATCTGAGGAGAAAGGCTTGGTGATGTTGGCTCAACATAACCCAGCAGTGTGTACTTGCAGCCTAGAAAGCCGTGTGCTGGGCTGCATCAAAAAGAGCATGACCAGCAGGTCGAGGAAGGCGATCCTCTCCACCTACTCCAGTTTCCTGAGACTCCTGCTGTACTGTATCCTGCTCTGGAACCCCCAATAAAAGAAGATTGCAGACCTGTTGGATTAGGTCCAGAGGAGAGCCACAAAAATCCTCAGAGATCTGGAGCACCTCTCCTATGGGCACAGGCTGAGAGAGTTGTTCAGCCTGGACAAGAGAGGGCTCTGAGGAGAACTTACAACATCTCTCCAATAACAAAAGGGGCCTGCAAGAAAGTTGGAGGACTTTTTACAAGTGCATGTAATCACAGGACAAGGGGGAATGGCTTTAAACTGAAAGATGGGAGACTTAGGTCACATATTGGGAAGAAGTTCTTTACTGTGAGGGTTGTAAGGCACCGGCACAGAGTGCCAAGAGAAGCTGTGGCTGCTCCATCCCTGGTAGTGTTCAAGACCAAGTTGGACAGGGCTTTCAACAGCCTGCCCTACTGTAAGGTGTCCCTGCCCATGACAGGGGGGTTGGAACCAGATTATCTTTAAAGTCCTTTCCACTCACACTATTCTGTGATTCTATGATTCCAAGATTTACAGGAAGATCCTCCCCTAAATCACACATATACAAAGGCTACCAAAATAAAGAGTTTTCTCCACATGCATTGCCCAATTATCTGTCAGCAACTGTTTAAACTGTGTGGAGTGTGTGTGTGCACGTGTGTAACTGCACACAAATGGAGAAGAGCAACAACATAAGGACAAGCCCAGGTGTTTCCCCATTAACACCTGGGGTGCTGGGGCTACTAAGCAGAAGGTGACAAGGAAATTCAAGTACTCCGAGCCTTCTACAGCATTTCTGTTATAAGGCAAGCATGAATTGCAGCATTTCATTCTCTTCAACAATAATGAGAAGGTGTCTGTTCATATAAACACTGGATATTTGTTTTCTTTAATGAAGCTTAATGAAAGCTGAGGAAGTGCAACAAAAAATTGCAGGGAATGCTCAGTTCAGAACAGACTATGGGGGCCATCATTTCATAGCATGAAACCTGTGATGTGAACATCAGAAATTACTGGTCAACATTTCACCAATTTCTGGCACAGAGAAGGATCTCTGACTCATGGAGTAGTTTCCATTACAGGGTAACTCAGTCCTTCCCCAGGGAAAACCCCAAGAACCCTTGTTGATGTACAGCCCTTCTCAATCAGGTGTCAATGGCCTGATGAAATGCATAACAACCTGCAAATCCACATGTATTATTACCTCTCCTTTGCTGACAAGTCAAAAGCCCAAAAGAGTCAAGGTTGACTATAAAGTGGAAATGAAGAAGCTTCCATTTCCTTCCAGAGCCTGCATCCAAAGCAGAGATGGTGAATTAGCTCAGGTTTCTGGAAGTCACTAAAACATGAACTAGTGGGACCAAAAACTGTGACGTGTGCTGACTATGGCAGACACGAACACATCAGCTCTGTGTAGCAAAAGGCTGAGCACACCACAGGCTTCTAAGTAGCTCTGAAGGGCAGAGAGATTATCAGAAATACACATCTAACTTTGCCTTCCTCAGTCCACATTAAATCAGTCGCTCTGGCATCTCTAGCATGTACCCATGGATCACCCTGAAATATCCAACACAAGTGTTTCCCAGCAGTAGTAAATCCATCAGTTCTGCCCATATCATGCCCAAGCTTCAGCCATTTCAGCTTGCTATGGCTGTTGTATCTGACACTTTCTCAGTGCCCTTTTTTTACCACTTTTCCTGGGATTTGGAGTTGTTTCCCATTACTCTGAATACATGCATTTCTAAATGACAATAGGACCAAACTATGGGGACAGCTTTCATAACACTGGTGGGTTTGCAGCTACTGTTTCTAATTTCAGATACTCAAAGCATCTTTCTCATGAAGTGCCAGCTATGTGCATGGCTCTACACTACACTGAGTGTAATGTGGGGATTTATCTCCTTTGCTTTATCTGACACTGTTTACATGTGAGAGTTGCCACTGACTTTCAGTGTCTAACATCCCTGTTTTCAGCAGGGGAGAGCTCGTGCTGCACCAGTGATGCTTCACCAAGCTACAGCCAGGCCAGAGACTCATTCTGTAACCTAGCTTAGCAGATAGTTTGCAGGACTGACACTGGTTCCCTTTCAGTCCACTGAATGACAGATAATTGGAATTAGTGGCAACACGCACTCACTGCAAACCACTTAAATTTATGCCACCAAACTCTGGATCACTGTCAGAGCTAATATGACTACCGAAAAAAGATGTGACAGATCTCATCCCAGGCTTTGCTGATCTTCTAGTAGGACAGTAGGGTGGTGCTATCAATCCACAGCATGTTCAGCTTAGTGTGATACTTTTTTGCGGTACATTCTTTGAACATCCCATTTTTTTTTCTACGTCTCCTTTCCCTTTGTATTCTGGATTACTGTGTGCTTTATGTGTTTCAGTTTAGGCTTGATAACTTCCTTTGTATGTCAAATGCTAATTTTCACTATTTAATTCTTTCTGGTTTATTTTTGCTCCACGTCTCAGCCACAAATACAGTGAGGATTTCAGAGACCTAATCCTTCCACTATAGCAGTTCAGTTCCAGATCAGTAGCAGATCTGCCATAAACTCCAGATCTCAAATTTCTGTACCCTGCTTCATCATTTCCCTCCCAAGTTGCAGAGAATACACTAGTGAAAGCATCAACTGCTTAAAAAAAAAAAATCTATTATCAAAATCAGGTCACCTTCTGCCACATTCCTGTTTGCTGGCACTTGTACCTTTCAGATACAGTGTAAAATACAGGGGCCTTTTTTTCCCCTAATAGCCTGCATAAAAGTGTTTAGCATTAGCAGGGCTTTTAGTTATTTTGGTTTTTCACTTAGTACAATTTCTCGTTCCTGGGTTGTTTTTATTTTTGGCTTTCTTTTTTTTTCAACTTCTGAATGCACATGTTGTTCAGAACTAGCTCAGAGCCAAGGCTTTTGAGAGTGGTTTGATTTGAAATGTTTCATCTCAAAGATGCAGCTCCCTGTCACTCTGACCCTTTGGGGCATTAACATATGGTATAGAGGGTGAGAAGTTTAGACACTAGCTGGAAAAATCTAGCCGGAGCCAGAACACTAAACACCTATGAACATCAGCATTAGGAGGCAGAACGGAAAAATACCAGTGTTTAACAACAGACTTATAATCTTACAAAACAGTCAGCAGAACAAACAGCATTTCTTCCAGCATATGGGGAGGAAATCTGGGGAGGGAGAGTCTCGGGGTGCCAGAGACTCTCCCTCCCCATCTGTTGTACTCTCCTGAAGGGGCTGGCCACTAGCTCTTAATGATCCCCAGCAAAGTTGTGTTCATGTCACTCTACCAGCGTCCACACTTCACCAGGTGGAGCAATGCATACCAAAGTTCAAACTGAGCCAATTTTCTCATAAAAAATTGTCATTAAATTGACCATGTCCAGTCATTAAAAGGATTTCGGCCTAAACAGATGGAGTTTCAGGATTTAACAAACTGCAATATAACACAAAAGGGTACTTTCTGCTTCTGGACACAAAGCCCAAGTGGTAGCTGTGCCCATGCATGCATTTGCCATAAGGGGAAGGGAGGTTTTGCCCCCTCACTCAGGCTTGCCACTTGCTGTGAAGCAAAGTTGGAGGGTGGGAAGGGCAGTTGCATGGTACCAATCAAAGGGGACCCAGGTAATGACAGATGTATGCAATCACTGCATTACACGCTGCCTGATAGGAGATCATCTCCGATAGAGCTCACAGGCACAGGACAAGGTAGCAAAGCTGACAAACCTGCCTATGAGGCATTGTGCATGAGAATGAAAGAGAGACTAGGGTTTTGGGAAAAGCTTAAAAAAGAGTCAGACCAAGGACTGTAAGGGAGGCAGTGGGAAAGTAGAACAGTAAAAGGCAAACCACAACCAAGAAGATGACTGATTTGTAGCAGCCAGACAGCACCACTCCCACCCCTTTAGCAGCTAGAGCATGGGTCAGCTGAACTCTAATGGAGTCAATTTGCTGCTGGAAATAATGACTAAATTACTCCCATTTGCCCAGTGAAGAGGGCTGAAGTATAAGTAGATGAACATCGGGAGGTAACAAACTGTTAGGAGCAGACTGTTGTGCTGTGAGGTTTTCCTTGCCTGTCACAGGGAGCCGACAGCCCCCAGCACCCTTCAGCATTGCCAGACTTCTCTTACTGCAGAGCCTTTCCACCAAGTTAAACAAGTTTCTATCTCAGATCCTGCCAAGCCCAAGGAAAGACAGCTTGGCTGAAAGGTCAGCTGATAAATGAAAGGGTTTATTTGAGGGATAAACAAGGAACAAGCTTTTAAGCAGCAGCACTTTCAATCTTGCTCTTCAGGAGCAGGGGGAGAGGGTCAGACACTAGAGAGAAGTGAGAAAGGGATGGTTATTTACCATTTCTTCACAGGCAATAGCCGCTAAGGTCTTTGCTCTTGTGCCACAGGGGTAGCTGATACTACCAAAGATAAGACAGTTCCTGGAGAATCTCTAGGCAGGTAGACAACAACCATGTAAGAATCTGCACACCTAAAGATGCCTCTAGGACAGAATTGCTGGAAGTTCTGAACAGCATGCAAGGAGCTACCTTTATTGAGACACTCCTACAAAATCCTGGTTGAGATGGATACAGTTTGGTCATTTTATATAGCTACCTCTGCCCATTGCAGGGCAAAGGCAAGATTCCTAAGATGGAAATCAATGAAGAGCACTAACAAATTCCCAACTTCTCTAAAATAAGCAGGAGTTTTGCCAACAGGCAGATCTGGAAAACTACTTAGGCAAGAAAGTCCTCAGTACTCCTCCCGTGCCTCACTGTAAGAGATGTGTGCTCCTCCCTTGTGCTCCCACCCTGCAGGTGGAAGACATCTCCCTGCTAAAACTGTCCTTTGGGGCTGACCTTCTTCTGGCCCCACAGGCTGCTCACACTAAATGCTGAATTGCAGCATCCAAGCCAAGCTCCTGGAACTTAGATGCTGCAATACCTGGCTTTTAGGAGAGCTCTTTTTATGAGTCTTCTTTGGATCTTTTCCTGAGAGCCATCAAGATATTTATCTCCCCATCCTATCTAGAAATTACTCAGTTACAATTCCCAGGATAAAACCAAGAGTAAGGCCCGAGCTGTACAAGCCTCATGTATGATAAGCCCCGGGGAGCCCTGTCAAAGGGGAAATGAGACTGAAGGAGATGGTAGCCCCCCTTCAGTACCAGTTGATGATTCATATGCTACCTGTCACTCAAAGGAAAAGATATTGCAACAGTCCATCATCATCATCCAGCCCTGATCCACACAGACATCCCTCAGCCAGGCAAACTTCAGAGTTAAAAACAGCAGCATTTGCAAGGGAAGAAGACCTCTACCACCTGAGGACAGCTGTGGGTATACTTCTGTGATCATGCAGCAGCTCAGTATCAGGTCCCACTCCATGAATTCACTTTCCTGTCTTGTTCCTGTCACCTCTGACACTCCATCTTCCCAGTGCAGCCATCTGGGTGAAAGATCTCTATAAACCCTGTTAGTGACAAACTTTGTTTGTCATTTCAGGACCAAGTGTTCACTTTATTTCTTAAAGGAGCTTAGCAGTTCTGGGCCATCCTAGTGATTTGGCAGGTCTGAAATATTTGAAAAGACTCAAAGAAGGGTTCCAGTAATGCCTCACTCCTTAAGAAAACAAGAAACAGATCCTCACACCTTGTAACAAGCAGGCATGTGCCAGTCTAGGCTGTACTGTACACATATAAATGGCACTTATATAGATTGCATTTACTGGGTGCCTATGAGATGGTAGGACCAACTTCTTCAAACAAACAAAGCTTTGCCTTGAGAAGGGAAGGGATGTACCAGCCTATTTAACACTTTTAATACAGTTGCACCTTCAGAGCATGCTTCAGCTGCCAGCTGAAATACCCCCTCACCCCTCTGAGCCTTTTGGACACCCACAGGCCAGGACCAGAGCCCCAGTCCAAGAGTGATCTCATCTGCAGTGCCATTTCAGCAGAGATGCCCAGAGCACTTGGACTGACACGTCATTTCTGGCTCAGGGTTTCAGCCCCAGGACCGATGGACATGGCTCTCTCAGTTCCCTGCCTGCCAGTAAACAGACTCAGCAGGATTGTCAGCCCCAGCATTCAGATCTCTTTCTGTCATCTTTCTGGCATAAACCTGGTGCATGAGTCATGCATTTAAGCAGATTAGGGGTACAGATAAGGTGCTCTGCATATTAGCCATGGCAGAGATGCAGGTAGTGGATGAGCAGAGCTGTTCTGGTCATTTTCCTAACTGGAATGATTCTTTTACCCAGCCTACTGTATTGCAGCGTTAGCATGCATGTCCCAATGACTCTCAGGGTGAGTCACCAAACGTAACATATTACAGTGCAACCGAGGCTTTAATAAACAGGGCTCTTGGGTTTTTTTTTTTAACTTTATCTCTATTTCCATAATAAAAGCTTTCTATTGCTATCTGTGCATGTACTTGTCAAATCAGAATATTCACAGGGATATTCTCAATTCCCAATCACTCAATAACTTATAAGGAATGCAGAGCAGACACGAAAGCCAGGACACCTGGGTCCTCTGTCTTACAGCGCAAGTAGAGCAATGCAATTCTGAGTGAACATATTGTGTATCTGCCCTGGGAAGGTTTAAAAGTGTACTTCAGACTGACCCGTGCTGAGATTAAAACCTCACAGTGCTGAGCAGCTCTGCACCTGCACCACAGCAGTGTCTGCCTTACTTTGCTACTTATTTTACCTTTAACTGGCATTCCCCAAGCTCAACTAACAGGTCAGACCCATATGACAAAGAAGGAGCAACAGCGTCTTTTCCTCAACGAGATAAAGTCTCCAGTTAAGCTCAGGGGAAGGGCTCTGGTAGACATCTAACTGTATTCCCCAAAGGGATGTGCCACCTTTGTCACTGAGCAGTGACCACCATGTCCTGGACCTTATACCACACTGCTGACCTAGATACTACAGCATTGCTTCTAGCTGGAGTCAGATACTAACAGCCCCTGAAGTAGTAAGTTTCTGAAGTCTCCTTATGCTTCCAACTATTCATTCAGTGTGGTCTGGCTCACCTTGGCTTGAAGACAGACAAAAATCGATACTTGACCTATCATTTAGTGGCAAACCCAACATATCTCTTTTCAACGCTGCTGTCATATTTGTTTACCTCCAATGAACTAATGTTCTCAAGATTTCCTAATCAACATTAGACAGAACATTAAAAAGGTGCTGAGCAGGATTATTCAAAAATAATCTAATCAATGAAGACAGCTAGACTACCAACAAAGTTATTACTGTCATCATATCAGAAAGTCAGGAGGGGATGCTGGGTGGGGCTGATTTTGCAAGTTTGCTCTGTGACTGTGCAACAAGAATCCTTGGAGCTGGGCTTCAGTGACCCCTTCATAAACTTAGAGTTATGACAATTGTGGAATAGATATGGTAGACAGCAGAGCTCCAGAAGAAAAGATTCACTGTTAGAGGTGGCTTAAAAATTGGTTTCAGGAGGTGCTGGAAGTACAGGGAGATGAAGACAATGGAGGGGTTGATGCTAGGACCCATGCTGAAAGTCTAGGAGGACATGGAGAATCCAGGCTGAAACCTAGACTGTCCAGAGAGGGATCAGAGCCAGAGATGGGGAACAGGTTCCAAAAAGCTTCTCCACCTGGTCCCTCAAATTAGGCAATTAGATCAATTGCCTCCTGGTAACAAGCTGTGACAGGAGACATGTGGGCTGCAGCTGTGCCCTTAGAAAATTGGCCACCTGGTCCTGCCCTGTTTTAGTCATAGGAGAGGTGCAGGTTACCCTTCAAGGGACATCATGGGGGCACAGGGATGGTGGGATCCTAATACTGCTACCATGCTGGAAACCTACAGGGCTCCTGCAGGTCCCACTGCAGCACCAGGGCAGAGGTTTCTGAGCTGCCAGAGGGTATAAGTATGTGGGTCTGTGTCACTGCTGGCTGCCAAGCAGGCTGTCATGCAAAATTTCCATGCCAGCTTTCTCCATGCCCCCTTCTTCCAGCCTCTCCCCTGAGCATGAATCTTTATCCTGTAATCCCATACATGGGCCCAACTTTGAAACTCTGCCTTTGAACTGTTGGGGGGGTGGGGTGGGGTGTCTTTCCACAGTCAAAATTGAAGCAGCTTAATCTCAAGAGAGTAAATTTCTCAAAGCACAGAGGCAATGCTCTGCTAAAACCCAGTGCCTCACCCATCAGCATCTCCTGACAGGCTGTGCAGGAGGACACATCTCTTGGACATCTCACTCTGGGATACCACATCCGTTTCCATCCATCTCCTTCCAGTGAACAGAAAGGCAAAGTCTCTCTCTGACTCAGTAAAGACTTTGTTAAATTGTGTATGTTTTTTTTTTTTGCCTACAGTTAAAAATTACTACAGCCACACCACCAGAGACAGGACTTGGTGATCTGACCTAAAGCTTCCTCTCTATGCACTGGGTATACTTTTCCCCTCGCAAAAGGCAAGCAGCAAGCAAATCACAATCTGCTCAGATGGTGAAGGCCTATGGTACAGCACATAAGCCTTTGAGACATCCTAGATACTGGGAGCTAAGACTGCATAAGGGTGTGAGTGTTTCAGGCTCAGGCTTCACTCTCCAGCGAATCTTGAAACCTTCTGGTAATTACAGTCTTTAGAGGTGATTTAGAACTGAACTACCCTTCACTGGCACAGGCAGGGAGAGCTTGGATAGATTAGGTTTTGAACTCAGAAGAGATAAGGAAACAGCTCGTAGGGAAACTATAGGGACTGCCTGTAGGGGACAGACCCTGGGGCAAGCCATTCCCGGAACAACACTGGCATTTAAATAGCCCCTGAGATTGCCT
This sequence comes from Forpus xanthops, assembly GCA_032466535.1. NCBI lineage: Eukaryota > Metazoa > Chordata > Aves > Psittaciformes > Psittacidae > Forpus > Forpus xanthops. The sequence goes on along the minus strand of JASSUY010050443.1, from coordinate 56,032 downwards.
CTGAAGGCTTTTTTCAGATCAGAGCAACACTCTCCATGGAGTGTTGGCAATCAAGGGACCCGCATGTGGGAGCGAATAATGGGTTTAGTTTGTTGGACAGTGGAGGTAAAACCTCTGAGAGTAGGGGGAAACTGCAGAAAAGGCTGATGCATCTCAGGAAAGAGTGGAGGACTTGGCTTTTCTTTCTGCAATACACATATAAAAGGATGGGAAAATAGACCTTGACTATCCCCCCTGCCTTGGTCAAGGTTCTGCCCCGACCAGGCTGACCTGCAAGAAATGGCAATATCTAAATTTACCTCAGCTGTACCAATGGGAAAGTCTTTCGCCTTTTTTGGATCAGCTTAGGCATCTCCTCAGGACACTGTGACACACTACCAAGACATTCTCAGAGAGTCTTTTTATGTCCCTACTAATTATCTATATTTTTAATTGCAGAAAGGAAATTCTGAAAGCCATACAAAAAGAAAAATACAAAAGCAGATTAGTTAGGTGGAATAAAAGTGCCCTGAAAGTGTACATTCAGGTAGCAATAAAAAACTCTTTTATTGTTGCTTAGAGGCATACAATAAAAGTATATTTTCAGTGCTTTGCTGCCACAAATAACTGTGCCACAATTAGATATGTGTATTACCAAATTGTGTGGGCATGGTAATTATCACCCTTTACAGCAGAATATATTTATACAGATCCTAAATTACAGCACAAAGAAACATCATATGAGAAGGTTTAAAAAAACAGGTTGGGGTGGGGAAGGATTAAATTTTCTGGTTTATTTTTGGGAAATATTCTATGAAAAAGTAGATGTACCACAAGTGTTCGTCTTGAAATGTGTTAACTATGCAGGCAGACACAGGGCTGAGAGAGCCAACCCACATACATCTCTGCTCATCATAGAAGCGTGCAAGAGTGAGTGTGTGTCCATGTACACATGCCAAGCAGAACCGTTACAGAGCTGTTTTTAGAGCCACACACTGCCTGAAGTAGTCCATAGGCCTGCCCTATGCAGGGTTGTCTCAACTTTTGGTAAGGCTGCACCTGCAAATAGTTCTTTGGCACACAATAAAATCATGGGTACAGCTGGGGAAAGTGGCTGTATCCAGTACCCAGGGGCTGTTGTCTCCAGGGATCTTTCTTACTCCTCTCCTTTTCAGTTCTAGCCTTGCATTTAGTTTCCAAATGCAAGAGGTCCTTGATCCTGTAATCTACTCACTGTATACCCTGAGATTAATTGGCCTCTTATGCTTTAGTTCATATAGAAGCCTCAAATGAATACATCACAACTTTCAGCTTTATCTCTACTGGGATTTTTTGGGGAGATTTTCTTTATCCTAAAAGTGCTTCTATTGCATGCAGATACATCATATTTATCTCTTATGTAAGACTGCTTAAGCACTTGCTTGCAACCTCTTAGCATCTGCTTAAAGCCACTACAGCTCATGGCAATGAGAAAGAGTTTGACTGGGAGCTTTTTATTATTTTGTATCCAATATTCCCAGCTTGCATATTATATTTGCAGAAAGAAGCCTTGTGAAGCTTTATAAAAATTCTGTCACACATATTCTGTTTTGATAGGGCTATTTTCATTGTGTTTCCAACACTATTATTTAAAAATTGCCTATCTTGGTGTCCCAAATGCCATTTTCAGGCAATTTCTTCTCCTAATTTGATGAGCATCTACTATTTCTCTCTCACTTTTTATATAGTTCTGTTAAAGTTTTTTGAGGGGTCAACTTAGAGGGCAGAACATGTTCACTATAACCAATGTATTCTGGATTTTCTTAGCTGTGCAAATGAAATTAACATTTATCCTTCAGCAATGTAATATTGACTCTCCATCTGTTGAAGGCTGTAGTCCTATCTGCTCACAGTATTGTTTGTATGAATCCAGGGCCAGGGGTTAGTAAGGTCATGACTTCACCACAATCATACTGTTTTCATGTGCCTCATTTCCCCCTTGCACATCAATGTTTTCAAAGGATTGGCAAAGCTGGTCTGATGAAACATAGTTGTCTGCAAATTCAGCAAGACAGATAATTGACTAGTCTTTGTGCTGATACCACAATGCAGGATGATGTCATTGATGGAAGGTTTTTTAGGGCATCCTTGAATTAATTCACAAAGTTACTATCCTCTTCTGCTTTAAGTGCTTCCTCAAGGCACACTTTCATATGATACCCACAGCAATGCACCAGAATAAAAAGATCAAGCTGTGACCAGCTCCTACCAGATTCACCATTAGCAGAAGCCAGAGCTGCCTCAATGCCTCTCTCCAAGACCAGGAGAAAACTTATATAGCACACAGGAATGCTTTATGTTTTCAGCCTTTCTCAGGTTATTGGCCCTGTGTGACACTTAAGACAGACCTGGCTGACCAGGTTTCAGGTCAGGTGTGTGGGCTGTTGGTAGCATGTAGAACATTAAATCAGTGTTCCCAGCAGCATTTCTGTGAAACAGTCTGTCAAAGCAGCTTTTCCAGCTTGCATAGGAAAGATTTTTCTTCTCACCACTGGCAAATGCCAGGCTTCTTACAGTGTCAGTGATAGGGCTGGCAGGGGCCAGGTCAACACTGTTCACATGACTGGGCAGATCCAGCAAATCTACAGACTTTTTGTTGTTATTGTTAAATATGTATTGGAAGAATTGGCACCACTGTGTAAAGTACCAATTAAAAAGATACCAAATGTGAAAAGAGGGTGAATGCTGAAGATACAAAGAAAACAAATCAAACAATATCATCAACCCAGTTTACACAAGAACAGCTGTAACTATGAAGTTTCAGACTGCAAACTGGTGCCACAGTGAAGCATCACTTCCAAGTCTATCAGAAAAGTTGCACCTGCTGATCATTCTTGAAGCTTTTAGAATAAACAAATGGCTGAATATCCCAACAATAAAACACCAGTTTCTTCTGACATTGAAAAGGCCCAGCCTTAGAGTCAGGTTTCTGGGACTGCCCACCAGCCATGGCATGTTCTTTTATGCAGTAACACAATAGAAAACCAGTAGACTAGCAAAAACAAATATACAAAATTTCAAGTAGAAACTGTTAGCAGCAGTTACCACCCACCGTTCATTAAAATTTTACTGCGAATGTCCCTTTTCTTTCACCTAAAAACTTTAAAGAAAAAGAGTATTTTGGACAAGAACAGAGGCTGTGGGTCCTGTTAGGAACTCTGATGGCTTATTTTTTATTCACTTGCAAATAATGCCAGATCCTCAAATGTGCTATATTTCATATAAAGCATCAAAGCTCTGTAAGAAGGTGAGAAGCTGGAAGTGCTGTTGAAAAGAGGGGGCACATCTGAGAAGCACAGAAGAATGGGAATGTAAAAAGCACCTAAAACTCAAAGAACAACCAACCTAATTTGGTTCTTTGACCAAAGAGTTTAATGAAAACAACAATTTTCTACAAAAGGTTTTTTTAAAATATATGTTAAAGACTTAAAAATTCCTGTTACTGTTTCAAGAGCATTTTTTGCTGAGCCACTCGCATAACCACCTTCCAAAGAAAGATACCTAGTAGTTTTAAGAGGAGTTGCCCATATAGACTCTATTTCTGGGTAGCACACAGCATTAAACAGGGAAGTGCTGTATAAAAACAAGAGGTACGGCTATTGTAAGAGTTCTTGTCACTCACAGCACTTCTGAAGGAATAACCTACATATCTTTTCTAGAGCTGCAACTTCACAGTAATGAGCAGTGCAGTGGCTATGCAGACTGCCACAATTTTTCCTGGCTCACTACTCCTGATTGTGCCCACATGAGGGCCCTGCAGTGGTCAAGGAATGATCACCAATACAGACAACCCTGTCATGAAAGAGGAGTGGAAGGATTTTTGACCGATTTATCTGATCCAGTGTACCACACAGCCATCCACTGGGAAGAAGCTGGATTCTCTAAGCAGGAGCTGACTTCTAAAGCGCTGCCTGGGGAACCCTGTAGAAATAGCGCCTTAAGTTAAGGCATTACAAAAGCCAACAATGCATGAAGAATCTTGAGAAATTACATGTCATAATATAAAATTGAACTAACAGTTCAACAACAAACTACTGACTAGCTGAATCCTGAGAACCTAAACCAGTCCCCAGTGTGCCAAACCCCAGGTGCTGCCCATTGGTGGCCTATGGGGATGCAGAAACTCACTGGGGTCAGCACAGTCGTACAACCAGCAGACAGCTCAGCTGCTCACAGATGGTTGTTGTGCTCTCCCTTACCACAAAGCCCCTCCCTTGGACAAAAAAAAATTCTTCCCAACACAAAGTCTTTATTTTCCCAGGCTCTGTGATTACCAAGTCCCTGCTCTTCCACATGCCCACAGGCTGCTCTCTTCTACACACCTTCAGCCTTGCCAATTTGTAGCCTACCCCATACACTCCCCAAAGGCTCATCATGGCTTTTTCAAGGATTTAAGGCCATAAGCTTACTTAGCCTACCCCACAGACTACTGCAAATCAGAGCCACACCAGTGATGGCTGGATTTAGCCTACAACTATTTTTTGAGCTAGCTTCTTTCTGACATTTTGAAAAGGCCCAAAAGTGGGGCAGCACAGCACACAGCTGTGATTCCCAAATGATTCTGGTTATAGAATTATTTAGGAATTATGAAAGCATTTAGGTTTGAAAGATCATCAAGTCCAACCATTATGAAGCTGGGTACATCCCTACAGAGCAAAGGAAACTAATCCCGTGCTTGAATCATCCCAGGTCCCTCCTGAGGTGCAAGTCCCCAGTACCCTGCACTGCATCTAGTCTAGTGGTAGCACAGTTTGGTCCCTATCTCAGATTTCCCTGAGTATCTACAGTTATTTCAGTGAAGATGTTTTCCTTCATGATGTGACACAGATTTCTAACAAGTGTCATGGATTAAGCTTAGCCAGCAATTAAGTACCATGCAGCCACTCATCCAGCCCCCACCCTCCTCCCTGGTAGGATGGGAAGGAGGATTGAGGGGGGGAAAAGTAAAACCTATGGGTTGAGATAGGAACAATTTAGTCATTAACAATAACAATAAAAGTGGAAAAGAGAGAGTAATAAACCCCAAGAAACATAAGTGATAAACAATGCGCCCACTGACCAATGCCCAGCCCATGCCTTTGCAGCAATCAGTGGCTCCCAGCCAAACCCACCCAGTTTATATATTGAGCATGATATTCTGCGTTATGGAATACCCCTTTTGGCTAGCTTGGGTCAGGTGTCCTGTCCATTCCCTCTCAACTTCTTATGCACCTTCTCACTGGTGGAGCAGGAGAGACGGAAAACTCCTTGTCTCAGGGTAGGCGCTATTTAGCAGCAACTAAAACATCAGTGTATTATCAACATTATTCTCAGACTAAAGCCAAAACACAGCACTGCACCAACCACTAGGAAGAAAATTAACTCTGCCTCAGCCAAAACCAGAGCACAAGATATTATTCTGGAACATATTTACCCTTTTCACCCAGCCAGAAAAAAAAAAAATCTATATTATTAGTAATGTGTTCTACAAATAACTGTGTTAAAAAAAATAATAATAATTTGAAAATGTGTAGAAGTTTAATCTCGGAAATTTTCCTCCTTCTGCTTGTACTTGAGGTTTGGATGAAAAGCAGATTTCAAAAAGGAGCATCTTCTTTCCTTGAAATTTTCCATTTTTAACTGAAAAAGAACAGCCACTTCAGAAGAGAACAAGAGTATTCAGCCAAAACCCTTGAGATTTCTCACTGACGATTTCAACAGTCATTTTGGGGGTCCATTGTTTCTATGTTGATGAAAAATCTGTGCAAGAATATTTTCCCCAGTCAGTTTTGAAAATCAAAATTTGAAGTTCCTGCTTCTTTTATTGCATTTTTCTCCTGTGAGCCCTTCTCCCCCAGGTTTACTATTTTTACATTGTGTCCCAGCTGCTAACTAAGCCTTGGCTTAGTGCTTTCACTGCAATGATGAGGCATTTCCATTTCTGAATTCTAGCATATGTTGCACTTAATATAGCACTGCCCTTGTGTGCCAGTTACCCCAGAAAAATGTCTGTGCCAGCAATATAACAGTGGCTTAGACCCTTGAGAACTACCATGGTATGAAAACCTGTGCCAATATGCAGATGTCACATGGTTAACAGAATAATAGTGGAACATCGGACTATACAGAGAGGTATTTCTTTTTAATGTATACAGAAAGATATTTGACAGTGCAATGAAAGCTTTTTTTTTTAGCTTTCTCTTAATTGAACTTGGGAAAAAAAAAATCTGCAAAAAAGCCAACAAGAGATAATGATGAAAACCTGAACAATTAATTCTGGGGATGAGGCATCCGCAGACTGAGCTGATTATTTTTCCTCTCTTAGGTCTGTAGCCTGAAATAGATGGTTGTGAAGACCAGGCTCTTCTGCATGATTTATGGGACTTTATCCTTTTCAAAGAAGAGACACTATGCTGCAAGATCTGCTTTTTGCAAAGTGTTTTAAGACTTCTGCTTTGGGCAGCCAGAGCAGAACATCTGAAAACAGAAAATAAGCAGTATTGGAAAACCTCTTCACTATGAAACTGTGAAACCACTATTGGACATTAGTAGTAACAATTATTTGCTGATCTGTGATGCTTTGCGCGATGCCATGAGCAATGTCACGGGAGATATGTATAATGGCTGCATCCTGCAAAATGCTGAGCTTCCTTCACTTCTGGAGATAAAAGGGGAAGACCATTGCCAACACTTTGCCACGCTAGCCCCACTAGTGACTTGATTGGGATCTGCACAAGTCAGACCTGATGACTTTGACCCATTTTTTGCTTTATTCTAGGAAAGATTTAGCTGAGCATACAGCTTCAGAGCCACAAGATGAAGAGAGTTTTCAGCTCACATTGCAGCAGTTCCTCTCCTTGCCCTGGGACACAGCCCAGCCAGGCTTTGTGAAGGTGCAAACTGGAATGCTTACAGCCTACCAGGCTTTTCAGCTAAACCTGCACATTGGATCTGCAAGCAAAATCCACCTTAAAATCCAGCTTTTGGCTCCTATAGGAAGTACTGAGAACTAGTGCTATCTCCCTTCCATGCAGTGCCACAGAAGCAAGACATGAAAACACGGGGGTGGGAGTATTTGCAGAAAAGGCAGATTTCCTTGCTGCACGAATGATTGGTTGTACTTTCAGCTAAGTCAGAAGTCAAAGAGAAATTCTACCCAGGAGATAAACAGTGCATTAAGAAGACTTCATATAAAGTAAATTGTCAACATATTTTTTTGCATTTTAAAAAAGGCTGCTCTGTCTGTTGATGCAAAATACTTTATTGTAAGAGACTAATGAGAAAGAAGGAAATAGTATATTGGGGTTCCTTGTCCTAGGGGATCCTGTGCAAGCACACATCAAGCTTTTGTAGCTGAAATGTTTTAAAACAGTTTAAAAAAGGGGCATAACATTGTATACTGTAGAAATCTGAAGCAGTAGGTTTTGATCAGTTTTGCTTTCATGTGGTAGAAGTGTGTGTAGTATTAGTACAAAAAAAAAAAAAAAAACAAAAAAAATTATCAGATTTAGTATTCTACAGTAAATTTTGATCAATCATTGATTTTCTCCCTGAGCTGGAGGAAAAGCTAAAATATCAAAGTTCTTTTCAGAATTTAATTTCAAAGATTATTTAAACCATGATCTCACTTGAACATGTCATCAGAAACAGCTTGCTTCAAGGCTACTTGGCAGTAACTGCGCCGGCCTATGGTCCTTGCTACCTACTACCACTGGATGTCTGTGAATGCATTGATCTTATCCATTTTGTGGGTTCAGCTTCATACACAGAATGTATCTTCTATGATGCCTCTATAGGAACAACTTCCATGATGCACTGCAAAGCCTAATCAAAGCAGAAATAACGGTCAAGGAGCCAAGTCTGTGCAGTGGATAATGCTTTTAAGACATGGAGAGACCCAATTTAAAAATGAGCTGATTCAAAACAAGATGCTTCAGTTTGGCTCAACAAACTAAATATTTCCATTTGGATAAAAAAAGGAATATATTGGTGTAGATTTTTTTTTTCCACCTCGTTTTTTTGGTTTTTTTTTTTAAGAAATAAATGAAAGGTTTCCTTACTCTAAATTTTGTAGAAAGTGTATCCCACCAAACCCAAACAAAATGTGCAATTCCTTACCAGGTCTTATGCATAATTAAAAGATAATAATAAAAAAAAATAAAGAAAGAAATCACTGTAAAAACTGATCATCTCAATTCTCTGTCCTTTAAGCTGATACTTTCCTGTAAGTCACACAAAAATCTCAACATACACGAAAGACAATGATTCTTGATTGGAAAGACAAGGAGGCTAGTCAGTAAATTCAGATCACAATTAGCACTAGCTGCAACCCAAGTGAACTCCCCAATTTAATGGTTCACAAGAGAATGCATACATACAGTAAAAGCTACCAACCAAATCAATTCACTCTCCTTTCCCCAGACTCCCTCCTCCTCCTCCAGGTCCTTCAGACAAAAGTCTATTTCCCTCCTTAGCTGTTAAAAATATTTTTAGAGCTCTTCAAATACAGAAAGCAGAAAAGGAAGAAAAAAAAAACAATAGAATTTTACACAAAAGCACCCTTCTCATTAGAGCTTTTTAAATAGCATTAGAGCTCATTGAATTTCATGCACTAATAACATTCCTACTCAATCCAAGGCAAATCTCAATCTATCAACTTTTACAAGCAAAGGAATATTGCCAAGTTCTAATATTTCTTCTGCCTTCATTGTCAAAATGGTGTAGGGAGTCTCTTCCAAACTCCAAATCTCCTTTTTCCCCCCTTTTTTGTATTCCCTTTTAAAGCTACTACTCCATAGCAATAAAAATAAAATAATAAAAAAAAAGCTAAAAATATAAAATATGAGGAGAGCTAAAAAGAAAGTCAAATCTCAAGAGTGACATCTACACAGGATTCTCAGATACACAATGTTTGGGGAGTGAAGGAAGCAGTTGTGAAACAGGCTTTAGCACAGCAATCAGCTGGGATTTGAGATTAAAAAGTAGCTAAAATCCCACCAGACAAAGCCCTTGGGCAGATGAGGCTGACTCTGACAATAATAAAGCCCCCAAAGATATGCAGAGGCATGTCTGAACCCATGGCCACTCAACACCAAGCTGCATCTTCAACTCTGAAAAAACAGCCAGCAAGCCAACAAGACCAGCCACAGGCTTGAAGCTGAAGGTGGGATGTTGGCTCCTCTTGTGCTGCAGGGCCTGGAACACTCCTCCTGTATAAGCTATTAGACTCACACAACTAATTTCAGGGAGCTGCAGTACCAACCATTTCCAAAGATCCTTGCTGGAGATGCCAGCCACTTGCAAAACCTTGTAAAGAGCTGTACAAAGTGCTGTGGTTGCGTGAACAGTTGACTAGTGTGTGTAGCACATTTTCATTGAGCAGTTGGTGAATATAAGTGATAAGGAGGAATAAAGCATATAGTTAGAGCTCATTTTGTATTGTACGGTATATCTTGGAGGGGTTTATGGGTTTAATATATTCGCTGCTCATGCTGGATCTCAGCACAGACCTCCAGATGAGAGTATATACTTGTGATGCAGGTTGCACTACAACTCATTTATAATGAATATAACAACTTGTGAAGTGGATTTAGAAGTCATTGAGTTATAGATTATTTGGGTAAACAGAGCACAAGCACTGCAGCAAGAAAGCCATTTAAATATTAAGGAGAGCTATAAACTGAGAAGAGAACGGATGGCAAGGTAATATCATGTCAGAACATACACTCCAGAGAGGGACCACTATGGCATATTGATCAGAAAGAGCTCTAGAAATCACTCTGAAAACTCATAAAACTCAGTTATAAATGCAGCCAGAAAGCTGAGCTGACAAAGACCAGCAGAGAGATGGGATATAGAAGTTGGACCAAACCCTACCAGTCTTAGAAGCAAGCCCACAGCAGGTTCCTCTCCCCTGCTCTGCAGTATCCCCACCCACACAGGGTTAATCCAGAGAAGGAGTGGAAGAATCATGCCCCTGGACTTAAAAAGCCTTTTCTGGGAGGTTTTTCACCTTCTGTGCATCAATTCTATTAATGTCCAGACTCTTCCCTTTTTGTCTAAAGGACCGTATTTCTGAAGAGGTAAGAAGATGCCTTATAGACATCTGTTGTTTTTATCATACTTAGGGTTCAACTGGCATGGAAAAAGGACCAGAGAATTAACCCTCTGCTGGAAACACCATATCCAAGGCAAATCCTGGTCTATAAACTGCCAGCTGGAACTAGCACAGTAGTCTTCTTCCTGCTACAGCCATTTGGGACGCTGTTCCTGAAGGTAAGGGCAAACCTGACTGATTTCAACCTAACACTGATGGCAGAAGAGGAGTAATGAGGTTGCCCAACATTGCATGCTGCTGAGAACTTTAGGAGAGATACTGGGCACCTCCTGAGCCTGCTGAAAACATACAGCTTATGGCTGCTCCAAAGTCACCAAGCAAAGCAGTCTGATACACACACCGAGAAAACTTTGAAGAGTTTCAAGCATAGTGATTAAGATGGGTAACCTGGATACAACTGCTGCCAGCAGTCAGTGTTGCCTGCTGCAGCACCCACCAAATCAGACATACCCATCTGAGAAAGAATAGCTGAAGCAGGCTCTGGCAGACAACTGAATAGCAGCAGAAGTACTTGGAAGTCTGTACAGAACAGCCAGAGAAGGAAAAAATTATGATCATCAGGGAGAGAAATACTGGCAGTCCTTTCAAAATGTGCCCATGACATAAGCAGCAAACAGGCTTTTCGAACTTGCCTGGCACACAAACCCTGCTTAGTTCAGAGGCATTTCATTATAGTTTCAGGGCCTCTATTGAACCCAACACTGTCTCTCCCTGCCACATTATATGCACAGTGAGATGAGGTTGGGTGATTCAGCAGGAAAGGCTTTAAATACTCAGCAAGAGAGGTTAGCATCAGCTAATCTGAGCACAAGGGGGTTGGAAAAACAGGAGGTTCCTGTTTGGCATGCAAGGGCCCTTTGCAATACAAAAGCACTGTTACAGTCACTTGTTTCAGTTTGTCCTCTTCCCTGCTCCCACCCTTGTTTAAAGAATGCTCTGCCATTTTTTTGCAGCATCAGGGAAAGCACTCTACATCTGGCTGATGGGCCAGAAGCACCTGACACCACCTACAGAATGCTAGCAGTTGCTTTTATCATGAAAATTGAAGCTGCTTTGGAGGATGAAGCACTCTACCCAGCTTAAAATATGCTGAGGAGCAAAATTCAGAGTGAACTGCAGAAAACTGTGAAGGTGTGAACTGTTTTTCAGTGAGCACAAAAAGAAACAGGCTCCCAGTGAGATGGAGAGAACTGATAGCTCTGTCTCAGTGCTATAGCTAGTCTTAATACAATTTACAGCACAACATTATAACTGGTAATAATAATCTAATGGGAGGGCATATCTGGCACTTATGAAACTCTTGGATATGAAGGTCACGCATTTTATCATCAAGACAATCTTTTAAAAGCACCATTGGTGTGAAGCATTAAAGGGAGGTTATCAAGCCTTTTATCAACAGCAGGCTGCAGTGGCACATCATGCACTTGAAGATTGGAATGCCGCACTGAGCAAACAGCACAGTGCCAGCTCCCAAATCAAACTGGCCAGACATCCAGGAAGAAGGCTTCATGCTACATTACTCCTTGCAGGCTGTCATCTACAGTAGTGGCCAGCAAAGCAGGGCAAATTCCTGTGCACAGAACTCCATCCAGAGTGTGGGGTGGTCTGTCACCTTGGTCGTGCACTGTAGAGGCACCATGCCAAAGGGATGCCTTTTATTAGGGTCAGACCTCACCTATGGCAATTAGTAACAAAGCCTAATAAAAGGATTAATTAGATATTGCCAAAAGAGACAAATCGTCTATTGCATGGCTGACTCTTCAACCCATTTCTTGGCTGAAAGCTTCCCAGTGGCTTGCAAGCCAAATGCAGGCGTAGAGTTAGAGAGAAGGTGAGAAGGAAAAGCACAGTAAGGAGCTGTGAAGAGAGGGAGGTGGAAAGCCCTCCATTCATAGTGTTTCTTTATAAAGTAAATGGGCAAGGTTCTACTGAGCCTTGCCAGTTAAAGACACACTAACACCAATAGATGACAAAGTCCCTTCTCTGCTAACACTTAATGCGTTCCAGAACCCACAATTTTCTCATGGATAGGTAATTTATATTAGAATTTTCACTGAAGAACAACAAAACACCACAATTATTTTTCCTTTGGCTGTAACACTAATCCTTTTCAGGCCAGAATGAGAAACATACTAAATACAGTTAATGTTAATGGCTTACATTCTGTATTTTACCTCTTACAGAAAATTCAACTGAGAGGACACATTACTGCCTTATTTAAACAAATAAGTAATAATTGCTTAATTGCTTTCCATGGGGCATTTTGCATGTATAGAAGCAACAGAAGCAGAATGTATATACACAAACTGAACTCCATCACTCTTCCACTTTATAAAAATCTAGGGATCAGAAACCACTTTACGCTTAAGGAATGTGAAATGCGAGCTACTGGCTATTCCTTTTTTCCCAGATAATAAAAATGGGATCTTCAGTTACACTTACCTCCTGAAAATCTTCCTTTGCATTTTGCTATTGCCCTGGGGTTATGAATTAGAGGTGCCGTAAGACAGTGAGATAATTCCACAGTACATCAGTCTCAGCCCTGCCTGGGGCTGTATGGGAAAAACACACTCCAGTTCCATACAGAACTGCGAAGGTTTTCAGGAACATTCTTCCCCCCAAACTGTGGCAAGAGGCCAACACTTCAAACATTTTCGGTTACACTGAAATCCCCTAGGACTGCGTTTGGAAACATCAAAGAACAACATGCTCCCCAGCATTCTCCAGCTGCTAGTCTGGCACACAGCAGTGAAACCGTAGCTGATTCAGATTAAAACTGGCATGGTTTCTCCCTCACCTATTCATTGAAATGAGTTTAAAATCCATTGTTGCTGCTGCTTCAAAGGCCTGTGCTTCCAAAGACCAGGTCGCAATACACAAGTGTGAATCAAGGTCCTCTGAACTTTGGTGCTCGGCCAGGGCCCTGTTGGGTGCCTGGGGTGCTTGAACACGTTTGCAATTCATGGCTCAGCAGGCTGATAAGAAGGCAGACAGATGAGCTGCTGAGAAATAATCAGTAGTTCCTTGGAGAATCCAGCATCAAGAAAGACCTCCAAGAAAAGTCCAGGCCCTTAAGGAAGTACAATTAATCATCACAGCCCCTCTCATCCTAGTTTTGCCCACACCAAGGAACTGTGATAAAGCCACCAACAGGAACTGCATGCTACCCAGTTTCCTGGTATTGCGCCACAGCAAAGAGCTCAGGTCACACTAATTGCTGCTTAGTATTCACTGTTCAGAGCTTTTAGCAGCAGGGTTTATGTTACCAGGTGCATCCAGCTTCCCTGGAGAAAGAACTTGTCAGCACCAGTCAGTTGTGACGTGCAGGAAGCTCTAATCGAGGACAAGGTGGAGAAAGGAAGGAAGACCAGGAAATAAATAAAGGAAAAAATAAAGGAAAAGTAATGGAAATTGATAAGAACTAGATGTGAGAGGGGAAAATCTGGAACAGTCATGTGAATTTTTCCAACGGGATGGGAGTTGCAATTCCCTCTTAAGGAGCTTATGATAAAGTAACCATGTGTAAGGGCAGCACTCACCCTGGCTTCCACAATACAGGGTGAGCCATTAGAAGAAACTCTTTCAGGACCAGGAGAGCATAACTTGCCAACATCGTTGTCCAAGCCTGTCACCGGCTCAGGGCAAGGCTATTGCAAAAATACAGCATACTCCTCCATCACCTGAGCAATGATGCTTCTCAGCAGGCTGAGCAATTGCTCTCCATCCTGACATGCCAAGCTGATCGATAGCCATCCCTCACCACAAAAATTTTGTTTACACTGCATATTTGGGATACCAGATAATCACATGTTCTCCCTCCCTTTCGTTCCCTCTTTCACTTATCCATGTCAATATTTTATTGAGTTAGTTACTCTGCTCTGCCTTTCCCCCCTACCACCAGTATGATTTAACTAAAGTGAATTATTTGTTTATTCCAGTAAAGTTTTTTCCCCACTCTGGAGCCAGGCAAGAGGGAGGAATAAGCTTAATTTAGAATGATTTTAAATTCCTGAAATAGATGACAGCTGAAAGAAGACTGGCATGTTAAATCATTCCACTTCATAAACATCCTGCTTTCATTTAGGCTTGACAGATGTAAATGCCAGCCAGGTACTACCTACCAGCAATGCTGTCGTCCTTTATTTATGCAAATACATAATACAAAATCCTCTTTATGTACACTAGCCATCTGCAAAAGAGTGGATTTTTAGCCATTTCCCCCCCCCGTGTTTCATTTACATCATGTGCAGCTGTGGGAGGACAGACTTGACACCTTCTTCAGGTTAAATAACTAAGATCTCCAAATGCTTTGCCTTAACCATAAAAATTATGTCATGAGTTCTGTCAGTCCTCTGTCCTGAATAACATACTTTATTTTTTTGAATGCAATCCTCAAGAAAAAAATACTTACTAGGCCTGCAGTATCTGTGGTAATGAGATAGCAGGATAAAACCAATCTATAAGAAAGGCAGCCTTTGCAAATATCAGCTGTATAAAAATGCCTACCAGACAAAATAAGAAACTGAATCACATTATCCATTTAGAAGCCAGGCAAAAAACACATTCAGAGAAAGACTGAAATTTGAACTGAACAGGAGGTTTCAAACCAATTGCCAGGTCCACCAAAAAGCTATACCTTCTGCTCTGCAACACAGACTCCTGGTTATATTGGCAGGTGCAGAGAGATCTGTTTCAGGCACACCGCTAAGGTCATAACATTAGTTTACTGAAGGTCACCCTGTGCACAGTAAGCTCCAGAGACTTTGGTTATCTCAGCTGAAGACTGCAAGGGGTGGAAGGATGGGATAGAGATATGCTTCAAATAAAGTTTCTTATATTTTATGGTTTTCACTAAAGCAAGGAGATCTTGCCATCAGGAAGTCCCCAGCTGCAGTCTCAGACCCAATAGCTGCCCCTTTCTTACAAGGTGATTCGCTCAAACAAGCAGCTTCCAAACTACTGCATTTTCTTGTTTAGTACACAAGTGCCAAGCAAATAGTCAAAAGTGGTTGGTTTGAGGTGGCAAGTTAGTTTATTACAGTGTTCACTGCTTTGCCCATAGTGCCTTGCTGTGGGAGCAAGGAATAAGACTCTTCTTATTCCTCATTTTCATACTGTTCAAGTGAATAAACAGTCAATAATGCAGGGCCAAGGGATTCAGCAGCAAAAAAAAAGGTAGCACTGTCTGATACAAGCAGTTCCTGACACTATGACAGTCCACACACCAAAGGAGGACATCTCAGTCATCCATGTTGGGAGCCCAAGGGCTTCAGATGGGATCAGAGCCCTTTTGTGCCAGGAGCTGTGCAGCTGCATATACACATAACATATGTAAAATCAGCCCATGCCCCAGGCAATTTGCAGTGTTTAAGATACTATAATGAAGTGAAGCAAGAGGGGGAAAAGGTGGAAAGGTGAAAGCAGGTCAGCATATTTGGGTTTTCTGCCTGAAGTGAGACCACCCTATCCAGTCACCCCCACACTAAAGCCTTTATCTCCCACCTCTCTCCCTTCTTCAGCCCCACATGCTGAGTGAAACCACTTAGCCTACCTAAGGCTGACACAGAGACCCTTTCTCCATCAAATCACATCACTCAAGGTGTCTGGGAGAGAGAAAACAGATCCCCAGCTCTGCACCTAAATCTCATTCTGATCCTCCCTGTACAACCATCTCTGGAAAACATTGAAGACTTGGTATATGTAAACGCTTCCTAGAAAAAAAGCCTACAGAGCTCAGGATGTGTCCCAGGGATGGCAGATACCTATGGCACCTACAAATGGGCAGGTCCAGTTCTCTGCCTTAAGCCCTATCTGCAGTTGTGCAGCTTTAATAGAATTGTCCCCTGCTCCTTCTTCTCAAGGAATACACTGATACCAAGAGGCGAACTCACCTCTTGTTAATAATGTCACTCACTGGAGGAATGTCCCAATGTTTCAGATATCTCCAAAAAAAATTAGGAAGAAAACAGCACGCTTCCTCTCCCCATTTTAATTCCAATCAGTCGCATGCTCTTCTGAGGTCACTCAGCTCTGCTGCTGCATGAGTGAGAGAAACTCTTATAAAGGGACAAAAAGATGCCTGATGAATCCTGAGAACTGCAGGCAGCTTCCACATTGCCAAGCACAGCTGAAAAACTTTGGGACAGCAATTATGAGGACCACAAGTTTATGCCTCCAGCAAGCTGTAGCAGTTCTACCCCAGGGGCCTCGGAGATGCTGAGGCTGAGCCAATATAAAATCTGCCCAATGTATCTCAGAGCTATCAGCTCCACAGGGGCAAGCAGGCTAGTGACCAAGTCCAAAATTCCCAACAGGATCTCTCCAAAAGCTCTGCTGGGACTGCCAGGCAGCTTCATGGCCAGAACCTGAGCACATGTAATCTCTGGTGAGCTGCTATGAGTCTTTTACCAGTATGGCACCTGCAGGTGGAACTCACAGTATTTATCTCTACCCAGGTGGTGCTTATATACTGGCAAGATCAAGACTTGAGCTAGCAGGGGCATAGATCGTCTAGCAAAATTATGACTGTAGCAAGTAAAAGCACCCTCACATTTGCTCGACAATATACGTGTACATATTTAGTATAAAATTCTGAATGTAGAGGTTGTAAAATTTTACATAAGACATTAAATATATAGAACACAAAAATCTCCACCATGGTGCCCCTTAGATTGCTGAACTGTGTCAGCTCCACTGCTTTTCTGACATACTTAGATATGAGCTCAGGCAGGAATGATGCCCTCCTACTCAGCAGCATAGCCTATTCTCCTGGAAGAGTCGGGAGAGAGGTATCCCTCACTGCAGGGAAAACAGCGGCACGTTTTAAACCCTCCTCTATATAACCCTGACAGTCTCTCTGAAAAGAGGATTTGGTTTCCTCCGGCAGCAGCAACTTCTGCTGCACACCCAGATTCTTTCTGTGCCCACCCCAGCAGACTCAGCCCAGCCCAAAATCTGTCAGGGTCTCTGACAGAAGCAAACCCCAAAGAACAGCCTTTTGCTTCTCCCCAGATGCACAGATAAATCCCTTCTTCTCCACAATGCAAATTCCAGCTCTCTCTGCACCTTTCACACGCCCTCCTCTCCACTACCACCCCTGAGTTTAGCTGCCACAAATTTGACTGATGAAAAGTGACAGCTCTATTATATTAATTCCCTCCAGAAAATGGGGAAAAAAAGCCTTGCATGCTTTTCATATCAAACACATAACCCATTTCAGAGTTTCTCTGCATGCTCTGGTGTCTCTTCTGCAGGCAATGTGGCTATCGAGAGGAGTGCTTCCCAGACTGGAGGATACTCTGTCAAACAAATGGCAGATTTTCAGTTACTCCTATTTTCATACTATGCACACATGCAAGCTTAAGAATGCTTGTGCTATCTGTGACTGACCCAGTGTGATAGCTGCCTGCAGTTTGATGGACTCAAACCCTGTCCGTATGGACCGAAAGGTGTGTTTGTAGAAGATAGCGCTTAGTCTATAGTGTTCCATTACATGAAATCATGCCAGAGACCCTGTCATATCAGAAAATTAACAAAAGCAAAAGCCCCAAATTTTCCCAAAGTAGGAAACTTTTCTCTCCAAATTATCACACTGTATAAACTCAAATTAAAACACCTCCTGTTCATTTTAATGACAGCCTGTTTCCATCCTACCAATCCTCTGCCCATCACACCATTACGAATGATTTTTACAGCTTAAACACCATCTTGATATCAGCTAATTACACCAATCTGTGCAAAGTTTCTCAACATGACAGTAATTCCCAACAAACACTGTAATTTGATCTCATGTCTCAAGTCTTTTGCTTTAGTTCTCTTTTACAAAACCTGTGCTATCGTTTGTCCCAGTGCTGCATCCTGTATGTTGCAAAACTCCCTTTTCACCACAAGATTAACCCCAAAAAAAAAAAAAAGCCTGGACCAAAGAACCCATCTCACATACTAGAAAGGTTATTTAGTGACAACCTTCGCAATTTATCCAAGCTGGAGTGCACTGGAGGAGACAGTTGTATCTAGTCCCTTCAGGAGTCAGTGGTTTCCCTGTGCTGAATTTGCTTTCTGAGCAAGAGAGCTCTTGCATTCCCTGAGTGGGCGGGCACCCTCAAGCCCACAACCATCTTTTCAGCATCTTCCCCAAGTTTCTGACCAGGCCCCTCTGTCTCCAGAATAAGCTCAGCCCCAGCAGAAGTAAAGCAAATGTCCTCCAGACGCCCAACCCACGTCAGGAAACTGGCCTGGGCAGCCAGCTTTGTAATAACCACACATCAATCAGAAAAACTGAAAACACTTGATCGTTGTCTTCTCTACCCATGTACAAAGGAAGGAGCAAAGCTCCCAGACTCCAGTCGCAGCCTGACGACTCTGGAGCACAGCAGGTCCCAGCTGAGCTCCAACTAACAGAAGGCGGCAGGATACGGAAACTTCCCTTGGCAGCTAGACATGACTTTCACAAAAGCAGGGGAACAAACTGCATTTTGCCAGTCCTCGGTTTTGGGCCAGTTCCCAAAGCCTCTTTGTGACATGCCGAGTGGGGGATGCCGACCACCCGGAGGAACAAAGGGCTAGGGACAGCCCCGGCTTCAGGCTGCTGCCTCTCGCCTTGGTGGCAGACTACTCCCTGAAAATGCCTCCCAAACCTTTTCCTGTAAGACTTTGTCCAAAATCCTCCCCAGTTGGGGGACTGCACACTATTCAATGGCCTTGGAGCCAGACCCTTCCTTTAGGCTGCGCTTCTTACCACAGCAGTGGGGAATTGCTTTACAGCAGTTCCTGGGAAAATCAGAGGAAAAGCAACAGGCAGTCAGACACGCATCACCTCCTTAACACAGTTTTCTGCTATGCAGCCCAGTCAGTGCTAGACTCTGACAGACAAGGAGTATTTTAAAATCTAACAATGAAAGATTGTTTTTCTCATTACAAAGTGAAAAAGAGAGTGAGAAAGAAAGTCTTTTCTGCAGTAGTTTGTCAGGCACAAGAGAGTATGTGAACAGATTTTGCAGGAGCAAAAAGGGGAATTGGGGGCAGCCCTTTCCTCTCTTACAATACTTTGCTAGGAAAGCAAGGAGATCACATTTAAAAAGTGAATAGTGATGCACATGCAGACAGGCACATTTATTCAGCACTGCTCTTTCAGATGCTACAGCCGAAAGTCCCACAGAGGAATGTCTCTCCCACCCAGCATGCCTCCTATCCCCACATGGGCTAATCTAGGAAGCTTCACAGACCCAAACCACACAAAATAATAGGGCTTACCAAAATGAGTGGCCTCTCTCCACGTTAGACCATACTTCCTGCTTCACCTCCCAGCATATTAACCTCCCCACCCCACCACGGTAGTCCTTTGAGTGTGTCAATGAGATCAAAAACCTAGCAAATGACAAGGGGAACTCATTAAATTGTTTTTACAGCAAGGAGAGACCCTTCCATGTAACTTCACATGGCCATCTGTGTCTGCTGACCTCAGGAGTAAGGGAATCTCAAAGCTTTTGTATAACAAACTGGAACATAACTGGAACATCTGCATCTGTCAGAGTTGGGCACAAGAAGCAGTGTAGGGTGAGGAGAGGACATGGAGGCATTTGGGGACAACTGCTTTCTGCCATGGCTCCAGCACTGATGTACCAAACAACTCTCGTTAATTCTCAGCTATCTCCAGCCTCCTCCAGCCCAGCTTGCTGTAGGGGCATAGAGTGCATTGTGGAGGCTGGAACCCGACCTAGTTGGGGCCTCCAGACCTCACTGGAGCAAAAAAACAATTGTGCCACCTTTAAGGATGGGTGTTCACATGAATTTACATCTGTCAGTGGGTTTAGTGAGGAGAAGGAAGGTATCACACAACCATGTCATCCAACCCCACTATGCAGCCCACCTCTCTGCCAAACCACTGTCGTACCTGTCCTCCAAAAACCAAATCTGAAAATCATGAAAGTAAGTTTCTTGAGTTCCAGAAAAGCAAGAGGCTCATAAACTCATGAACTGTGCACCTTGTTTCTGGGAGGTTAATTCCCTGCTGCTGGGGAGATAAAGCTCAGCTTGGGGATGCCCTCTGGCCCCAGGCCACAGAGCCACACCAGGCAGCGCTAATGGAGAGGTGACATTTTGATGACTTCTCCTTTTAGCTTCCCTCAGAAGCCTGGATCTGATCTCTACAGTGTGTTCTCTCTGTTTTCCATGTTGGCTTCAGGCATTAGTTTGTATTAGGAGAAGCAATTCAACCACTCACTTGGACAAAGAAGAGGGGAAGACCAGGACGGTGGTTTCTTCCACAGCTGAGAGATCCTGTGTGCCTGAGGTATTTCCCTCCTTTGCTCTATTAGTAGCAGTAGAAGTGAGTTATGGGGACAATTGTTATCATAGCACAGTCTGAACTGTCTGTGCTCCCAGTCCCTGCTTTTCCACTGGATGCAAAGTGTAAACACCTCTCCCTCGCACCCCGGCACATGGAGACCAGCAGCTCCATTGGAGGTGGCCAAGGAGAGAGCGTGCAGCACAGTTCGGGTTTCTTGACAAGGGAGCACAGGGACAATCAAGCATGGTGAAAAATCATCGGAAGGGCTGCACTTTGAACTCCCCCTGCTCTGTCTCCATCAGCTCATTCCTCATCCAGCTGCTACAGAAAACCTGGAGCACTCAGAGGTTATGTACTATGATTTGACTCTTTGCCAATTCAGTGAGCTTTCTTTTTAAAAAAAGGATTAAGGCCCTAAAACTCCTGTTAGAACTGGGTCCTACAACACAAATCTTCATTGCTATGGCTTATCTGCCAAAACATTGCATCAGCCAGCACAATAACCTGGCACCAACTGAAGAAATACTGCATCTTCTCGTTGCGCTCACTTCAGATCACAGATGTTAAAGTCATCGATGGCTGAAGCTGCTTGGAGATCTCAGGATGAGAGGGAAGTTCTTTCCAAAATATTCACGTATTCTGGAACAGGAATTGGTTTATTCAAAGCCTCTCAAGCCTGATAAACATTTAGCTTGGTGCAAGGTAGAGGTTTCCATTGGGTCAGCAATGAGAACTGGGACCAGTACAAAGGCAGGTGATGAATGCAGGCAAGACTGCAGGGCCCCAAACAGCTGTTTAATGTCACTGCAATGTTGGCCACCATCCTGATAACAAAGCTGCTTTCACTGAGCAGCTGCATGGTCTAGGGACATCAGCTTTGCCAGAAAAATGGAAATATTTTACTTATGTTCATAATGAGATCAAAAGCAGATCTACAGAAACCAAAGTTTCTGGCCAAATAGACTGCCTGGCTTCCAGACAACCGTCTTCACAATCTCAGATACAGCTTTCTACCTCCAGCCTCCTTGCATTCCCCACATCTTCACTCAGTCATCTCACCTTCCGGGGGACGTATTTTCCTTCAGCTTCCACAATACGTTTCCATGCTGTTTCTCATACCTCCTTCACAATCTCTCCAAAGATCCTCCTCACATCCCTTGTTCCCCAACGAGAGGGCCCTGAGGGGTTCTGCTTTTAGTGCTCTCTTCTCCCACTCCCTCCAAGACCACTCCCGTCTCAGACACAGGCTCAGCCATCCCTTGCATGTGGGTGACTACTGGGTCAGTCTTGACTCCAGAAATGCTCAAAACCTTGCACTGTCCCTCAAGGTGACCACAGGCTAAGTCCCTGAGACAGACCAAGATCAGGACCTCTAAGCTAAACCTTCCAGGTTCAGTCCAAATACCACCACTCAGACATGGTTTTTTCCATCATTCTGCGTGAAAAAAAGTTGGGACAATTCTCAGCTTCTCAGTTACTGCAGCATAATCTGTTCTGCTGCTCACAGATACAATCCTCAGCCCTTCAGAGCCACTCTGGACGCTCTTGCAGACACCCACCATTCACAGTTCACACCTATATGTCCCCCAAAAGCTCCTCCACAGAGCACTGACTCCAACACAGGCCACTTCCTTTTCTTTTCCACCCCTTTTCCTACTACCTATTACCTCTGGGCCAAGAGGCCATCTCTAAGAGCTCAGCCTGCAATGCAATTTTCCACAGCCACACTTCCAGCCAGGCACCCTGATGCTTTACACATCTTGCGCCATGAGCTGAGCTGATACTTCAGATTTCCCTTTGTCACACCTCCAAAAACCTGGATCCTTCATAAGCTTTTGCTAAGGTGCCACCACTGCTTGCTCTACTGGCTAGTGGCATCACAGCACTGCTTTCTTGTGCTGCCCCATCTGTCTGTACCTGCCTGATGTTGCTAATCCTATATTTAGGGTTAGTAAACTCAGTAGGGCAGGGCTTAGGTTTTATTCATTGTTAGTAAAGCAACTGGAACCTCAAAGTCCGGGCTGTGTTAAGAAAAACAACTGATAACAGTAATAACACGTCTATCCAGACTAGTGGATTTAATTCAGTTTTCAAAGAGCTTTAAGGAACCTTTTATTTTACCAGGTCCATTCACTCCCTAAAGCAATTCAACCTAAGCATACAACTGTTCCTCATTGCTCTTGTCCCAGTGCAGCTTCCCCAAGTCCACCAGTATCAGCATTGGTACCCACAGCAGAAACTGTGGTCATACACACCTGCATTTAGCTGAAAGTACTGACAGGAAAAGATCCTGTCTCCTTTCAGCACTTTCCATGTAACCAAGACAGTTTCTACATGGGAATCCAGCAGCTGCCTTGCTCTGCTTGAGAAAGGTATTATTGCCCTACAGCTAAAATAACATTTTATGGGCTTTGATAGTGCGCCACAGGTGGGATTTTATGAGCCACTTCACCATGCTTGCAGCATCACCATTCTTGAGCAAGAAGTCATTCAGCAGCTACTTTAGGCTGTGAACAAAACAGCACTACTAATATTTATGATGCAGAGTGTTAGTTCCATAACGTCAGGCATGATTCAATACACACAGAATTGAGCAGAGACAAAGCTTTAAAATGATCTTGTTTAGTGCTTGCACTAGATCCACTTTTGTCAAGCTGTTCAAGGCCATGGCTGGCAAGTGGCTGTCTCTTATTTTGGACTCAGGAAGTCCAGATGTAGCTGCTCATTCTGTTTTATGTAGTCAGACAGCCCAGCTGGTTCCTGCTGCATGTACTCGTCATCAGGCATTGCCATTTTGGTCTCTGTAGAACGCACAACAGTAAGAGGTGTTCTGGAGAACCAGTGGAGGTGGTGATAAGGCTGCACTGTGCAGTAGAGCGCAGCCTCATGAAGAGCTCCTTGCCCATGTGGGAACAAACTAATAGGTGCAGTAGTACAGAGCTGCGCTAGGCAGAACATTTACTCTGTTGACTGGGTCCAGGCCTTCAGTGTGACCCAGCTATTCTCTTTTCCAGGACCAAGCTAGTGTCATTGCAGAGACCTGTTTGGAGTAGCCATGCCATCCTGCTCAGAGGCACCTGGTGAACTCCATTCATCTGATGCACATGTGCCCTCGGCCAGCTACAGCTACACTCCTACCTGGAAAGGCTTTAAATGGCATCAGGCAGCCAAGCAGATTTGAATTTGAATCACCTCAGTTTTTTGGTTTTTTTTTTCTCCCACCTGAAGTTCCCTTCTTCTCTCCCAAGGACTGTCCCTCTCCCTTTGTTCATGACTTGTAGCTCACCGTGTAGCACACTTTTAGCCACTCCAGAGCTCTCCTCTGTATCCCAGCCTGATGTGCCCAAGGTGTCCAGCTACACTGTAGATTACTTATTCTGTTGTCAGTCTTTCCCTTGGTATCCTTGCCTAGGACAGAGACTGTTTCAGCTCACACCTGTTTGCATGCTGCTGGAACATCAACTTAAACTGTAGCATTTCTAGGTTTGTCAGTACTAAACTAATCCAGGTTTACAGACCTGTGTCCTTTCACACTGTCATTCTTCACAAGGCACATGAAACATGATGGCCACAATCAGCCTGGAGAGACACAAAGGATAGAGATTGTTATGTTTGAGCAGGACAGAAAGTGTTGGAGCTGCCAGACTGGGTACAGACCTTGGCCACATCCTCACATTTATTCGGAATGAAATTTTTTAATCCAACTTCCTACAACACCAACGTTTCCACCAGAAAACCATCCAGGCATGGAAAACAGATTCACAAGTCCAAAATCTGTTTCCTGTGCAGGGTTTGCCATAGCCCAATAGAAGATAAAGGAAAAAGAGCGAAGAGAGTTCCAAGCCAAGCAGCCAGCTATAATAAATACCACAAACTAGAGACTGCTGTGCTTAGATAGATATGTCTACATCTGGTCATCAAATAATCTGCGAAGAAATTGCAAAAAGTAAAGATATGAGGAAAATAAAAAAGACAAAAAAAAAAGTGGTCCAGTTTGTGGTAGGAACCACACTGCACATTAATTAAATATAACTAGGGACAGAATTAAAATAGAACCGTTAATAACTACACAGCGGCAGGCAAAGCCCACAAGGACGACAACAAGAGCAGGGCTTAGATCAAGAAAAATCCTCAGCTGCTCCTGACTAGGTGTCAGGGCATCAAAGAAGGACCATCAAGAGACAAATTCACTCAACAGAGGCAGGCAGACACCAAGAGCAGGTCTACTGCCAATAACTATTCTGTAATGATAAGGTCAAGGGTGCCTGCTAGACCACAACTGAATGACAGTAAAAGCTGTCCTTTAGGGTGGCCAGCATACTGGCAACCACTGTCTCCAGCAAATCAACAAACACTTGTAACATTAATAAATAAACATTATCAAAAGTCACAGCCTGCCTGTAACTGGAGAGATATCCAAACTGTAGAAGGGAAAAAATATTGTGAGAAGTAGCAAATCAGGGCAATATGAATGCCACCTCCAGGTACAGGTTTGAAATAATTCTCCTAATAAGGAGCCCCTGTCATTGTACAAGAGGAGAATCTTTTTCATGTTGTTCCCCAGCATCTGATGCACAGAAGAGCAAAGGGCCTCCTATGTAAGCACCAACTCTACCCAGAAAATTTTTAGCTCATGAAGTTGTTGCTACTCCTGAGCCTGTACTTCAAAACAGCTAGGACAAAAAAGTGTTCTCAGATGTGTGTGAAGAGAAGGTAAACTGCCTAGCAAGCAAAAAAAATAACGTCCTAGGGAAAGGGAAAATAATTTATGAGTTTTCTTGTAAAAGAAACTTGCATTGATGAAAAAAACAACCTGGTATTGAGAGGAAAGGAAGTACCAGAAAAATTAAAGACTCCCATGATAGCATCACCCAAAGATAAACTGGACTGAAGAAAACATAAATCATTTCAGAGAAGCAAGGCAAGGTGCAAATGAATAGATGCTGTCACTGAAAGGAGACTGGCATTTGAGTGTTAAAAAAAAGGGTCCTGTGATCCTTGGATTTCCAGCCAGGAGAAGCGTGCAGCCAGCTCAGAAGCAGAGGAGATGGCCATGGTCAAACTCTGAGCCACTACCAGCAAGGCATGCAACAGCATTTAACAGCATGCATGCAGCACACACATACTTATTTCTGTATCTGAGGAAAGCACACTGCTATATTAGATGGAACCCAAAAAACTGACAATGACAACTTGGTGAGCATGAAAAGAGAAGGCCCAGAGCATCACTTGGGCTTCAGAGTTAACAGGAAACACACAATGGAAACATAACACAAAAAGCCTCCAGAGCCTCCAGCTACTGCTCAGAAACTATCCACAGCTGGCAACACAACTTCTCCGCCAGAAAGGACTGAGGTGTCCCTATTCTAAATGTTATTGACATGCATCAACAACTGCTGAGTTACAGTGAGGCCTTCTGCAAACACATAAGGCTATACTAAGCATGCAAGGTAGAGCTCTAATCTCACATCTGCACACCAAGCCTCCATCCAAACCTCTTCCTTTCTGACACATCCAGGTACTATCCCCCCTACCAGGTTTTGCCTCACTTTCTCCTTTTTGCTGGAAGGGAGAAGTCCAGCCTGTTCCCAGTACTCCAAATTTTCCTTTCAGAAATACAATAGCTCAGTCTTGAATTTCCTTAAAGTATTGCATCAATTCATCTCCACTGCTGTAAACCATGTGAATAAACCTAGGTGTGCAGGGGGACAGAAGGAACAGTTCTCAAGCTATGAAAGGAAAAGTGTTGGAAAGCTCCCAAAAAAGGTCTCACACAGGTCAACACAGGCAGCTCAGCTTCATACTGCTGTGGGAGGAAGTGGCTTCATGTTACCGGTAGGTGAAGTGTTTGAAAGTACAATAAATACTTCAGCCATGGGATACTTTGGGTTACACTTGGATGTTTCATGTCACACCTAAATTAGTACGTCAGAAGTGACATTCACAGTGGCAGTAATGCCATTGAACTGCTGCAACAAAAGCACAGTTTTTATTACACAGGGGTTTATGACACGCTCACTTGCAGAGAGGCCCCTTTACGCCTGTCTGGCACTGGAGAATAGCCTTACAGTGGGCACAAACAACACCACATTCATCTTTGTGCCCTTCACTTTGGCAGAGGGCTGCAAAGGGGCCCTGTAGCATAGACAAAAACTTGGCTCAATCTATTGTCTTAAGGGACTGTATAGCCTACATCACCTTGGTGAATATTTTCCTCCACAAGAAACTAGCTTCAGATGACAGCTTTAACAAGAAATGCAGTTTTAATATGTATAAGCTACAAGATGCCAGGTAGTTTTCTCATAGGGTCATCACATAAATTTCCATTCCTTTATGCAGCTTTGCTTTATTAGAATTTTTTTAACATTGTTGATGAATCCACACAGCACTTTCTAGGCACACAGCTGGATTTTCAGCTTAGGTGCATTCACATAGTTAGCCTCTTCCTTTCCATTGGAATTGGGTTTTCTCCAAAGCCAGGAGACAGCAAACAAAGGAAAACAACACAGTGCACTGGTCTTCCCTGAGCCTAGGGCATCTCTGATCTAGGTTACTGCTGAAAAATTAGTCATATTCATTCACAGCCAATTTCTGCTTTCCCAGAAGCTTCATTGGGGCCCAGACTTTCATCACCAACACCAAATGCTATTCCTTCCAGGCAGCACATTCTGTTCATGGGTAGTGAATATTGTCACAGGCAGAGAAAATGTTTTACGTGAAACCCAAATTCCCTTCACGAATTCATGCAGCCCTGGCAATCCCACTGCCAGATTCTGCCTCCAGATACACGAGGATACCAGGAGCAGGATGGGGCGCTGAAAGTCTGGCTTGCAGACAGTGCCCTAAATGCTGCAGGTTTGCACGCACGCTTGACAGCGTGTGGTCGGGAATTAGGTTAGCATTGATTCGGGTGAGCTAGTGGGAGCATCCTTTGCTTTACCCATAGACAGGCTGGTCACATGAGGAACAGCTGGAGTGCACACAGAGCCTTCTTTAATTAAAGTGCTACTTGCCATTTTTCTGGCAGGGCTCCCAGAAAAGCAATAAAATGGCAGCAGCGAAAACAAATACTACATAACACACTTCCACTCTCCTTTATGTTCCCCAAGTCCCCTTCTCCTTCAAGCATGATCTTCCTAGTTTCTTTTTTATATTTTTTTTCTGTTCTATTTCTGTTAATAATCATTCTTCATTCGTGACAGGCTAGAAAAGGAAAAGGTCAAGATGGAAGAAAAAAGAGTCAGAAGAATTGAAGCAGCCATTCACTGCCATTCATGATTAAACATGTGGAACAATATACCTGCTTATTAGGACATCTCCCACTCCAAGAAAACATCTGCAGAGCACGCACACCTTTTTAGGAGATGTGTGTGCCGTGAACACATGCCGGCACCTCAGAGTAACGTTAACAGCTTTCCCATGTCAGTCGTTATGGAAACATTTTCTTTTCCTTTCCTTTCTTCCCCGGATGTACTGCTTAAACAAGCTTGGGTTTGTCAAAACACAAATAGCTGCTGCCATTTCCCAAATTAGCCAAAGTCCATTGGGTGTTGCTTTGTATTTCTCCAATCTCTGCCTCCCATCGGGGAGCCCAAGAAGGCAGAAGTGCCCTATCCTGCAGCGCATGGCCCATTTCACAGACTGACTGGTTCCCAGCAAGAAACTTGTCTGATGCTAATAATAAACGTGATGCTATTTTTGTTGCTGCTGTTATATTATTAGGCACAGGGCAAGTAAGGAAAGTCACAGAGACACACAGAACAGAAACGTGAAACAAAAGACAGGTACACATTGCTCCCATTATAGAGGAGATGTGTAATCAACTTTTGAAAGGGGGCAAGGTTATTTGGAATATACCTGCTGAAACAAAGGGTGTTTCACTCTGGGAAAACATCTTGGAGTTGAGAGAAATCACAAGCTAATTCAGTACACACAGTATAACAGGAGATCTGTGGAACAAAGTCCAAGAGCCAACCATCTTCAAATCTGAAGAAGGAAGCCGAACTTGAATGAGAATCTAGCCCCTGATCCTCAAACCTGAAGCCCTCAATGGAGCTCTTCTGAAATAGAGAAGGTCAGAAAACTGGATTTGAATTTTTCAGCTTGAGCCCCTCTCTGTGTCTGAGATTTACAATATCACATATTTATATTGAAACAAGATGTCTATAAATACAGTATATTTCTCTCCCAGTAGAGTTTAAGGAGAGGAATGTTTAAAAGCACTCAGCAGGGGACTAGCACAACTCCCAGTGAATTTAATTATAAACTCTCCCTGCTTTTAATCCAAGTAGTTTAGGCTGGGAGTAGTTAGACTGCTTTTGAGAATCTCGCTTTATTTGTGTATAGCTACAAATCATCTATATTTATATAGCTGGATGTGCATCATAAGAGCATACACAAGAATGTATTTTTATTAGTATGGATCAGGAATTTTCCATGCAGGACTTTTTTTAATTTAGGAAGAGGATACAAGATGAATTCACTGCATAAGAAAAAACAAATGACAAAACAAATTAATAATGTAAATATCTTAATCAATTATTTCACTTTAGCTCAGTTGGGCCTGAAACATCACCTCTCTGAACTGCTGCCATGCCCACAAATGCTGTGGGTGGATGGATGGATCTATTCTCTTCAACAGTCAGGGCGCTTTGACCAGAAAACATGCCCCATTGTGCATAAGTCTCATTACTGCTTTAAAAGCAGGCTGGTAACATTCTGTATAAAAGCAGCAGTGCTATTAACTTATTGGGCAGCACTGGCCTACTTAGGAGTTTTATCAGATCTGTCTGATGATGCATGGCAGGGACAAGAACCTGTTGCAAAATTTTAGCTGTGGCCATGTAACCCTACATGGTTATTTTTCCCGTTGTCTGAGCAGCATTATTTTGTCTCATAAGGCAAATGGCCTTTTGCTCTGCACAGAATGAACCAATTTTTTAGACAAAAAAAGGTTGAAGGCGCAAAAGCTATTGTGGCTATACAGGCCTCTTAATTATAACACTTTACTTTTGGAGAAAACTATTTTTCATTAACTGAACAGGTAATAGTATATAATGGTGATTAAGTTTAATGGAGCTGAGGCCAAGGTGGGGAAGATAAAGTTACAACTGAGAATCCACTTTAAGTGCAAAACCAGCTTCTGTTTGGAGAGGCATTTGATGGAAAACTGCACTGCTTCTAACTAAATGAGGCTTAAATAGATGTAATTTTGTACGTATTAAAATTAAGATTCCTTTAGGTATAAGCCCTACAAGTTTCCATGCAATTACTGTTCTTGAGAGGCAGCAGAGAGCATATACCATAAAGAATATGGCACTTCTAATTTTATAAATGAGACCAAACACATGCTTTTCCAATGGGGGAAGGAAATAGAGCCATCAATGAGCTGGGCTTAGCCAAAATAACTGAACAGAATTCAAAACCATTCACTCCAGGGATTTTGTCTGTTGCATCCTAATGGAAATGTTTTGCTTCCTCACTCTGGTTTTCCTGACTTGGGCTGTATCACATCACCATGCTGGGCCCATCTCTTCAATCTCTCTGTGTGCCGCCTTTGGACTCTCCAGCCCCTCATCCTTGGCTCTAGTATTGAAGCAGTGTATTAACACGTTCTCTTCTGCATCTTTCACCTACCTCTGCTTCTTTCATTTAACCCAGAGGTTTATCCCAGGAAGGAAGTGGCAGATCTTCCCAGTGGGAATTTCTCTACAACACGCTAATTTGGAGTCAGCCCCCATGAGCTATGCAATGACCTGTCCCCATCCATCAATCACCATGAAATTCAGAAAAGGCCATAACTTCTTCATTAACCCTTGTCAGTAGACAGAGTAGAATAATGGAGTAAAAAGATGAGAAGGTAATAAACAGACACCATCTCACAAGAATGTCTTGATGAGACAAATATCAGGCACTGAACAAAATGCATCCCCTCTTAAGTGGCATTTCTATATTTAACACCATCTAAAATGTGATAATTTACACTGTCACAACATATCTCTCAGAAACAGTGCCATTTTATTTGCAGTCAGATGAAGTCTGGAACTCAGATTCTGACCTTTTTTCTAGTAGGAAAATAAAGGGGGGGGGAATGGAGGAAAGCTAACATCTGGGAGAGCTGGGTATTTATTAGACTTTATAAAACTCCACGCTTCTGTTATACATAAGGCAAGCACAAAAGGGGCCCCCAAAGTGTGATTTCCCGACCAGTGTGAAACAAGTGGCTTATTCAGTAAGTTTTCAAAGAACAGAGGCAAACAGATTATCTTGTGGAGAAGTTAAACACAGAGAAACACACTGTAGCTTACTGTTAAGTTTAGCTGCCTGGTGGATGTGAAGGGGGGAAAAATCTATAAAATCTATCATCATGGTGTCCAGCTGAGACTTTACACTTCTCAGGGAAATCTGAACTGTGAACCACCAACAGCTGCTTTTCCCCCGACTTGTGAAATCACCCACAGAAGGAAAATGTTTTCTTAAGAAATTCTCAAAACACAGCAACTAAGAACCTGCTAAATCCTCTGGCTCCTGATGCTGGGTCAAGATGACAAGCTTTTTCCAGCCTAGCTGTGATTGTCGGGTTCGATGAGGTGTGGTTTGTGACTAACATAGCTGGGACTGTGAAAGCCCCAGGCTAGGGAGAATTACACAGGCTTTTGCTTGTTTTCCTTCAAAATCACCAAAACACAGGTTACCCACTCAATAGACCTCCTCAAGGGTGCTTGACTGGTTCCCTACTTCCAGCTTTCTGAACACAGACCTGGACTTAGCCCTGACAGAGGCAAGTCCAAGAGAGGATCGAGTGTTTCATTCACATTCCAACGTGGCATAGAGCTCCTGGGATCTGCTTCAATCATTGTGCCCAACACCTAGATCACACACAAGATAGTGTTTTCTTAGGTGCACGAAGTAAAAAAAGCACCAGTGTTAGGTAGCAAATTTCAGCCAACGAAAGCCAGGAACAGAGAATGAACTGTAACAGCAGGGATAATTTTCCTACCTAGTTTAAAAGCAGTAAAACTGCTCTAAAGTTGAATTTTGAGGTTTTTACCATTGTTTTTGGTCACAAGACACCTTTTTCTGCTCATTCTGCATTCAGTAAGGCCCTTCACCAAGTTGAATGAGGAGAGGTTTGCACTCATGCACCTGGATGCATCGTTTCATCTCATTCTTCACTTCTGTTGCAATGGAGCACAGGCAACAACAGTTCATGTGCATAGTAGCGAACTGCAGGGTTCAGACATACTCTCTGGAAAATAGCAGGTGCTTTTAAAGTATTAAGTTTTGGATCCGAGATGCTCCTGGTCTTCTTTGTGTAAAGGATACAAGGGAAGGCTGACGACAACGGATAAAAGTGAAAGATACAAGTGGGCTGGGGAGCAGCCCCAAGAGATGATCAACACAGTACTTGGTTCTAGGTCTGTTTGTAGAACACAGATGTAAGGGACTAGTACCAGAGCAAGGCAGAGTTTCTGGACAATGGGGAACAAAGTTGTCATGGGTTCAGCAGCAGCAGACGTTTTCCTCTTTTTCATAGTAGCTGGTGCAGCACTGTGTTTTTGGTTTTCAGCTTGGGAACAGCGCTGATAACACCAGTGTTTAGAGTTATGGCTATCGAACGTTTAGGCTGGCCAAGGACTTTCTGAGCCTCATATTCTGCCAGGGAGGAGGGGAAGCCAGGAGGAAGCAGAGACAGGACACCTGACCCAAACTGATCAAAGAGGTATTCCATACCACAGCACGTCATGTCCAGGAGGTAGAAACAGAGAACAGAGACTTGA
Organism: Forpus xanthops; assembly: GCA_032466535.1. Taxonomy (NCBI): domain Eukaryota; kingdom Metazoa; phylum Chordata; class Aves; order Psittaciformes; family Psittacidae; genus Forpus; species Forpus xanthops. The sequence continues at coordinate 23,850 of JASSUY010050443.1, read as the reverse complement.
AGGGGGGTGTGTGGGGTGTGCACTGCATGTTCAGATTTGGTATGAGGTCATGGGGGTGCACTGCTTGGTCACGCTGGGTGGAAATTAGTTGGTAAGCTCTTGTATTCTTTCCTTGTATTTGCCTTGTCATTATTATTATTGGTGGCAGCAGTAGCGATTTATGTTATACCTTAGTTACTAAACTGTTCTTATCCCAAACTGTGGGAGTTGCATTCTTTTGATTCTCCTCCCCATTCCCTGGGACTGGGGAAGAAAAAAATTAGGAGTGAGTGAGAGAGCGGCTGCGTGAGTTTGAGAGCCTTAAACCACAACAAAAGTCCAGGCTGACATCTGGCTCTGACCACAACACAAATTCTCCACAGACTCTGGACAGTACAGGGAGCTGAAGCTGAGCCATTTCCTGTCAGGACACAGCAGCATGGTGCATTGGCAGAGTGCTGGTGAAAAATTAATTATTATAGTTTTCCTCCTCTACCTCAAAGAAATTATGGCTACACAGAGATACCATCTACCAGTAACCCCAGTTTACAAACAGGCTGCATTTCTGCTTGGCACCATGGCGCAACAGGTTGGAAGAGGCAGACTTGATACAGGGAAAAGCAATTTTTGTAAAGCTCTGAATCATAGAATAGTCAGGGTTTGAAAGAGACCTTCAGATCATCTGGTTCCAACCCCCCTTCCATGAGCATTCACAACTTCCCTGGGCAACCCATTCCAGTGCCTCACCACCCTTACAGGAAAGAATTTCTTTCTCACATATAATCTAAACTTCCCCTGTTTAAGTTTTAACCCATTACCCCTTGTCTTCTCAGTACAGTCATTAATGAAGAGTCCCTCCCCAGCATCCCTATAGCCCCCCTTCAGATACTAGAAGACTGCTATGAGGTCTCCATGCAGCCTTCTCCAGGCTGAGCATTTCCAACTTTCTCAGCCTATCATCATATGGGAGGTGTCCAGTCCCTGATCATCCTTGTGGCCCTCCTCTGGACTTTTTCCAACAGTTCCATGTCCTTTTTATATTGAAGATACAAGAACTGCACACAATACTCCAAGTGAGGTCTTACAAGAGCATACAGTGAAGCTGGCAAAGGGTCCTGTTTCAGCCAGCCTGAAACAGCTTGGGTTGCACTCACTGAGTACTCTTACATGCATAAATAGTTTCAGGGCATTTGGCATCTTTCAGAGATTGAGAGACACAGCTGACATCTCTTCTGTTGCAGCATCTCAGGCTTTAACCTCAGTTCAAATCCCATCCCAGTTGAATTCAAGGTCTTTCTCCTCCAAAAATAGCCTAACCATCCAGCTATAGGGCATATCAGGGGCGAGCACAGTGGGGTATCCCCACACACTATAATCTGTGTTTCCCTCCTGAGCTTGACTTCACCAGATTGAGAAGAGAAACACTCTGTCTCTTATCCCCTTTGTGAGTTCATGTTCCACACAAACAGCAGGAGATATGGAAAGCAATCTATTCAACGCAACCTCCTGGTAGGTCAGTTATTGAGAGCCTGAGACCTTATCTGAGGAGTTTTTCTTACAATAGAGAGGAGAGAGTCATGGCAGGTATTTGTACCTGTTCTGAAGGTCCAGCCTTTCACTTTTATTCATGGGTCTCATTTTGGTCAGATAAAGACTGGTCAAAACCAGTCAAATCAAGGCCAATCTAAATAATTGTTTTAAGGTAGAGCTATTCATTTAACCTAGGGAATGTATTCCTTCAATCTATCCCAATCACCCTATAGTCCATATTTTGTACCACCCAGCCTAGGGTGTCTGTAGAGTGTCCCACCACCCCAAAGGATGGTTCCCCCTGGCAGGAACACAGCAGCCTTGCTCTGTGTCAGGTGCTTTCAAAGTATCCAAAGAAAAACTCAAAAACAGCATCCTCAGTTCCTGCCTTATACTGTCTGCAGCAGAGATGTGCTAGTTACCTAATGGCATCAAATTAACAAATGAACAGGTCTGGTAGACCAATTAACAGAGTGCAAGCAATTTTCAAACAGGCATCAATTGTCAGCAAATGACCTTGGAAGGAGTTTTTCTGGGGGGTTCTCCCTCAGAAAAGTCCATATTAAAAGAGTTGATAACAGCTGGGAGTCACTGAGTGTCCCTTTCATGTCATGGAAGTGCAAAGTGGGGGAGGAGGAGGTGTGGAATAAGAGGGCAAAACTGGGAGGCCCAGTTGGTGTCCTTCAAGCAGCACCCCACTGTTGTACCAGTCACTTAAAGAGCACAGCCATTCCAGATCCATCAGCTTAACACAAAGCAATGCACTGCACACATCCTGCAGCGACCACAGGATGCCCTGCAAGCTCTCACATATGTCCTTATGAGCCCAGGCTATCTCAGCTGCACCATGCTCTTTCCAGACTTAACTAGGGCTTTAGTTAGTGAAAGACAGCAGGCCTTACTCTGCTCCAGGAAGAGCCCAGGACTGAGTCTGCCCAAGAGAGTTTCACTGCTGCTCCTCCCACTTTTAAAACAAAACCAAACCCCTGTGTGACCCACAAGCAATTGTCCTTCCCCATCCAGAAGTGAAAAACTTGCATGTGCCAAGGGTTAGCTGTGCTTCTGTGTCTCACAGGAAAGAATGCTGCTGAAAGTAAGGCGTGACAAGATAGATATTTGCAGACCAGAGCATCTCATTTGGGACCTTGGCTCCATGTAGCTGAGGTGTGCATGTCATGTTTTCTCACTTCACCATCTAGCCCCTTCACAGGAGCTGCAATCAGTCCTGAACCAGCAAATGAATTAACTGCCAGTATGTGGGTTGAAGATGGAAGGCCTCCTCACCCAGAGCAGGCTGGCACGGACCTGTTGAAGCCAGCAAAGTCCAAGTGATTTGCATCATGGAAGAGACATGACTTCACTGGGAAGGAAAATCCCGAGTGCCTGGAACATGCAGTTTTCGATTCTCATCCACATCCCTCCAATGTAGCAAAGTCTCAGTCAGATGGCAAGCAGCTTTGAGCAGGTTTCTTTTTCTCACATTCCCAAACCCCTTCCTCAGACAACTGGATTAAATGATTCCCAGAGAGGGTCCCAGGAGAGTTTAGAGAGATAACAACTTAGTGCAAGAGAGCAGAGCTACTGCTGGTTAGTTTTCTCATGTCCCCTGGATTTTGGTATACCCCTTTGCCCCCTATATCCATCCACATGCACACCAACAATACTTCAGGTGCTCCCCTACCTGCCACCCAACTCTTCCCACACCCAGGAAGGTCATGCTGCAGTCTCTGGTGGTGGTCCACCCAAGGCTTCTTCCTGCTGCCAGTTTTGCAACACTTGCCAAGGGCAGAGTATCTTTGAGACCTTTATCCCTCTAACAACTGCATTTGTAACCAAGTGAGGGGCTCACCCTTATTAAAGGTCAAGGGTGGATAGGTCCTGCAATTGCATGCCTCATTCCTTTAGGAAAGTGGGTTAAAAAATGGGGGAAGGGATTAAATTACCTGAAAATGCTACAAAACAGTTTTTTTAAGTAATATACTGAACATCCACAACTGCTCATGGGAAAGGACAAGATGAAAATATTTTAATGGTGATTTGCTTAGGAGGAACAAATTATTAATTACGTCTGGCCTGGATGCCCTCGAGTAAGGGTTCAGACCAAAATGAACCTGACAAAGCCTTTGTAATATCTCTTTACTATGAGGTAGTGATAGCATCATCTGTCCTCAAGCATCATGGTCACAGGTAATCGTGGTAAGCAATGAAGCTGAATCAGCTATTCTGTACACTGTTTATTTGGTAACACAGTGACTCAGAAAACTTAATTCTAATTTGTTTATTGGACCTGACCCAAAACCTCAAAGAGCTCTTGCGCCTCAGTTTCCCCACTACAAAATACAGATATTAGCATCAACTTCAGAAAGTACTTCAAAACAGAAACTGATATTAAAAGGTTACTGCGAGCTGCATAAATTCTTCTGCTCCCACACAGTCTACAGCGTGAGCACTTTCTTGATTTGTTATTGCAATAGAAAAAAGTACCACTTCAGTACATCTCTGTGTACAGGTGTAGACAAGTTGCCCTTTAAGCAGCCTGGGCACTACCAGAAGCAAGGAGACATCAAAATAAAGAGCAAAAATGGATTGCTATCCACTCTTAACCCTGCTGTCTTGCAGTTGCAAGTACAGAGGCTCTTGCTGCCCTGGGGTTGCTGTTGTCCTGCTCCCACCTCAGGCTAGTGGGATTCATCCTGGCTAGCTCTGCTCTTCTCTTCTCTTGTGGAATTCCATGACTTCCCTGACAACTGCTCCATAAGTACAATACAGACGTTGCCAGTCCTTGTTAATAGCCAGGGAATCAACAACATAACTTTACAAAGCATTTTTTGTACAAGCTCTGTCCCCACATCACATCTGGGAAGCTAAAGGGCAGAATCATTCATCTAAATAAGAAGCATGAGCCAAGAAGGTTCAGTAAGAGAGAAGACATTTTCTGTTGAGATAGGAGTGAGATGATGAGCTGATAAGTAGGAGCGATTTTATGTGGCTATGAATACATCGTGTTTATATGGCCTTATATCATGAGTTAATAAACCAGATGGACTTACATGGCTATCTATCACATCCAGCTGGTGATAAATACAGTGAATGACATGACTATACAGCCCATACAGCCAGATATAAATGCATTGCTTCTTTGGCAATACACTATAGTACTTCTGGACATAAGTGTTTTTATTTGGTATTCATTTGGCATACACTTTGTGTGTATGTGACAATGGTCGGTCTCATCCACTTCTCTCTGGTTTTATGCCTGCATATGTACCCCTGTTACGGGCTTATTCAAGCCCCTTAGGCTCCTGCTGCCTAAAACCTCACCTGCATCCTTCTCAAAATGTGCAAAATTCAGAGCACTGCCAGACTGGATTCATGCACAGCATGAGAGCTCACCACACCATAGAAATGAATATCCTGCTTTTAGGCCATGACTTTGAAATTACACTTAACACAAGCCATGTTTAACTAAAACCTAACACACACACACAAAAAAAAAAGCCCAAATCGTTTCAAAGTGGACCATAACTTTTCAAAGGCTCACAAAGATATCAATCACAGAAAGGAAATAAAATGGCACTTCATATGGTTGTTGAAGGTCAAAACCAACAGGAAACTTCCTCCGCCATGGTAAATCAACAGTCTAGAGATACTTACCTTGCCAGGGGATTACTCATATGATGTCCTTTCTGCATTCTCAGTTTGCATTCACATGGGAGTGGGAGGGAATTGGGATTCATACAGCCTGTTGCTTCTCTTCCTGAAATTCAAAGCTCCCTTTAGTTTTGTGTCAAGGATACATCGATTACTCTCCAACAGGAGGCAATTTCACCTTTTTTCCTTAGGGGCTAAGGAGAACTCTGCTCTCTTTGGAAATGCAAATACACTGTCAGGTGGCCAGGTGCAGTAAACTCCTGTGATTGCAAGCCATTAGCAAATCATTCACCTACTAAACGATAAGCTGGTCTTTTCTACCTGGGCAGGTGCTACGCAGCTCTCAGCGTGAAGCGCTTCTGCATACTTTGTCATTTCAACATGCAAACTAGCTACTCAACTCTGTCTCAAAACTTGCACATATGTTAATGCCCACGAATGCCTTTTGACTGAGATCAGACTCAGCTGAAACCAGTCACTTTGGAATGCAAATGGCCTTTGTGGGGAATGATCTGCCCCCATCTGAAAGAAACACTGTGTCCTTCTTCTCTGCTGGAGATTAATCACTTGAACACCAGTGAGAAACCTGCTGCAGGTGTGAACACCTGCAAAGCATCTCCACCTATAATTTCTTTGGCTATCTAACACAAACAGCATTTGTTGTTCATTTGCAGTGAAACAATGGGTTTAAACTTTTAAAATCTGAACCACCACTTGGAGTGTTCAGAAATACACAGATTATAATGTTTCCATCCCTCCCATCAGATGAAGGGGGTCAGTTTACAAAAACATATTCATTTACAACTTTAATTCCTGGAAATCTCAACATTTCAGGCACATGTTCCTTAGCTCTGATTCTGAAATTAGAGTTTGGGGTTAGATTTAAATGATTTAAGTTTCATTTTGCTTTGCTGTAAGAATATTATCCATGGGTTAAAATTACAGCCTTCAATTAAGCAAGAGCCTTCAAATTTACTTTTTGTAATGAGGTCTACCTAAATCACACCATCTCTGATGATGGAATGTTCTAAGTGATGGAGGGAAACTGTAAACTTGGGTATGTCTATGAAAGCAGTGAGTTGCCCCAAGGACACCACTGCAAAAATCCTTGTTTTATACTGCCTTTGGCAGGAGGAGAAAATGTTTAAACACATTAATAGATTTAAATAGGCGACAGGAAGTTATTTCCATTAGAATCTGTAACAACTGCAAATCAAAGAAACTTTCTGGAAAATGTAGTAGAAGTGATAAAAGACAAACCAAGAGAAACTAAACTAATTGCTATAGAAAACAAACAGAAAAAATGTTCAAATCCTTTTGTGTTAGATCCCTGTTCCCTGGGTGCAGGGTTTTCCTTCAAAAAAGAAAATAAAGAAGCAGTTCGAGCTGGTTTCTGTATGCCTCAGTTCATCCAATGTGTGCCTAAAAGATAACCAAGACAGTGTGGTCTATGCTGTCGTCTGCCTTTAAAATTTCAACTCGACATAGTGATGCTGAAGATGTTAGGCAAAAGAGCAGCCCTATCAGTCCACCTTTGATCTTTTATATATGAGCTATAGAAATAGAACACAGCACATTAAAATTGGCTTGGTCTTTGAGTTTACTATGATAAAGAGGCAGTGTTGAAGCACAGAGATGACTGAAGAGGAGAGTCTGGGTCAGAGGATGCAGAATTTGACAGTTGACCTTTCAAAACCATTTTATGAACCAGACCCTGGCTGAGGATCACGGACCAATTTTACTGTAGTGGTGGAGGTATACATAACCACTTGTGTTGTCCAGCCACAGTCAGCAGGGCTCCTGCATGGGGTATAGGGCTCATCTGCCGGTTTACAGTCCACGATAGCCTTGAAAACTGCTGTCTGTCTTTGTTAATGCTTTTAAGTATTAAAATAATCCCTGAGAAGTGTGGCTGCTCAGGGACTACCACCCTTCTCAGACAGCCCTACACAAGGCAGAGAAGCTCTGTGGATGGCTGCTGTGGGCAGAACCTGCTTTGTCTCCTTCAGCCCATCCTGCTAGATAGCATGTGTCACAGCTTATTTGGCCTGTCTTCACCTGGTTTGATCTACACCATAAGACAAGGATCTGTGATTTAAATGTCTGAGACCATCACTTCAAATCACATATTCCTGTTGAGAGCCTGAGACACATGCCACAGATGCCGTTTGATAGTCAGCAACATCAAGGCTGACTCAGATTATAACAGAAACCCATCCTCTGCTGAAATCAATGAGATTCCTTCAAAGTACCCTATTGTTTGGTTTGTGAAGCATGATACCCTGGGAAGTCATTTGGCATATATGTTTTTTGTTGGCATGTTTCATTACTAGCCACTTGACATTTCTTCCACAACAGCACTCCTCAACATAATGAATGTGCATGAGGTGTGAGTCAATGCCAGGCAGCAAAGGAGAGCATTTACTGCCTTATCTGTCTGCAAGATTAGAAAGGTGCATAAAGGCTGGGAAGAGGAATCCATTTGTTTTATCTGTGAATCACAGTGTGATCCACACACTTCCCTCTCCCACCACTTACAACAGGCTCAGCATGGCTCAGTTCTCAGAGGTCTGCTGGTGATGAGGGCTGAACCCTCCTCCGTGCCACAGAACATGTCTGTGCTGTAAGAGCAGAGGTACTCTGACAAATTGGGTACACTGCAGGTGGGTACTCAGCCTTCTTGCAAGTCTTTGCTTTTAATATTTCTTCAGCTCTCCAGTCACTTACCTGTCATCAGTGGGCACAAGAAAAACCCAAGAGAGCTTAAAGAGAACACAGTAGCTCATGCCTGGGGTTATGCATTGAACAATAAGGAGCAAATTGTCTCCAGTAGCTGTTCAGTGAGGATCATCACTTCACTGCATTGACTGAGACAGGTTTTAGTGGAAAAAATAGACTGTGACAGGGTAAGTGAAGGTAAGATCATGATGAATTAGGGTTGCATGAGCAACCCTGAGCCTGGACTTCTCTAACACTGAGACCTGAATGACATTCTGTGGGCAGAAGTGGTATTTCTGGGGAAGCAGCAAGTAGCAGCCCACACTGAATAGGACAGTAATCACACTGATGTGGATAAGGCAACTGAAAATACTCCAGGGTTTTTGAGGGTTTTTGCTTTTTTGTTTGTTTTTTTTTTTTTTTTTTTTTTTGTTTTTTTTTTTTTTTTTTTTTTTTTTTTTTTTTTTTTTTTTTTTGTTTTTTAATCTTATTTTCCTCAAAATCAGACTGAAACTATATAGGACATTCATAGCACCAAGTTCCCACGGATGCTACACAATCCCTCCACACAGACAATGCATTACAGCAGTTCACATAGTCCTACATCATGGAAGATAACAGCTAAGCCATGAGGCAAGTTGAGCACCTCTGCTTCATGGAACCAAAATTATGCATTCACTATGATCTCATGGCTTTCTCATCTGCGTGATTTTCCTATTAGTGTTGCTGAATATGTTTTTTCAAAAAAGTAGTTTTCTGCTTATAGGGTAGTTGGAAGTGTCATGTCCTGGTCTTCATGCCCCCTCGGGGAAGAATTAAGAGAGTGGATGAAGGCTATAGAATGATGGGTGTAAACCAAACAGGATGGAACTCTAATGCCCAGGACAGCCACCACTAATGAAAACACTTGGAGAGATGTCCTGATTTCTCAGGATAGACAGACACATTAGAACAAATTAGGTTGAGGACACTGCCAAGGGCCAAGAGAGTTGACAGATGAGCTCCTGCAATTCTTTCTAGTCTGCTCTTATGATTTGTGGCCAGCATTAAGGTCTTGGGGTCAGAGAGGAATCACAGAAGTGGGGACATGGGTAGCTTTAACCTAGCTGAAAACATATGATTATAACAATAGCCTTTTGGGTTATACTATGAGTCTAGCACACCTGATGTCCTGTCTCCAAAGTCGGCCAACCAACAGCAGACATCTAGGGAAGAGCAGGAGGATAGGACAAGAGTATAGTAAAACTTCCTCAGAAAGCTTTCCCAGCTCCTAAGATTTTCAATTTGAAAACTTTCTGAGCCAAACCCAGTAGTTTTGATGTTAAGAAACTCCAGTAGACTCTATTCCAATTTTTTATGCAGCGCTTTTGGAGATGCTTAGTGATGAGTTACTGTGAAGCTATGAGTCCATGTGACAAAACACCTCCTATGTTTTACTTTGAATCTGCACTCATCTAGTAAACTCTCATAGTGTTTTCTACAGAATTAGAGAGGAAAGAGTGGCTGAATGCTAAATTATTCTTTATTCATCTGCTCTTGATGTTTTAAGCAGTCTCTTCTTGGAGAACAGCTGGTGGCCTCTGTTTTTCAGACCCTCACAGAGGCTGAAGACCACTTTCTAGTCAGGGGACATGTCACAAGGAAGCCACTCCAAACCTCTACTTATCTTTGCAGTGTTTCTAGGCCTGTGTATCTTTTCTGAGGTGGGTCCAGTTTTAGCTGCATGTGTTGATACCACTGCAGAATGATGCTGGTGGTTTTTATTCTCATCCCTATTGGTAATGACATGGCAGGCTAGGCCAGGAAACAATACAGAACCACCAAAATATGCAGCCAGAATGTCAGCTTGATTTGAAACTTCTGACACTGTATCTTTACTGTTGGCATTTCCAGTTGTAGCCAGATTGAATGATCATAGCAAGAGGACAGAAATACTCTCTGTGTGTTTTCAGCTTCTAATACAATGGGGGTCTAACCCTGGGATGACCACACTATAATTTAGTTCACAGCCCTTCCCAAGCACACACAGCTTATTCAGCCAGTGGAAATAAGACACACAAATGCCTGCCGGCAACAGGACTTTTTTACTCCAAGTTTCAGCTCTGGACAATTATCCAGGAATAGCAGGGCCAGTTGGTCCTCAACTTTAGCTTGCCTCAAGGATTCAATTTAACTCTCTAGAACCCCCCCCAGGAGGTCTTTCTCTAACATGAGGCCCCTGAAAAAAAGAAATCAGTGAAATGACTGAGACAAACCTAAATACAATTCTCTTCTCCATCTATATATATATTTTAATAGCAGTCAAATAGTTCTGCGAGTCCAAATTGTTGACCAATTGTTGACTCCCTGCTCTCCAGGCTGTTAGAGCAATGCCTGTGCTAAGTTGGGCTTTACTCTGTTAACAGTATCTCTTTCTTTTTTTCCAGACCACTGCTGTTCTTCATCTTGGGGACATTTGCCATCTGTTTTATAATTTCACCATTATCTGATGGTAGGACTCAATGACCTTTCTAGACTTTAATTAAAGTTTCTTTCTTTTTAAATCATCTTAATCAAATTCATGTTTCCGAGCCACCTCTCTTGTGAATATTTTATCATTCTGACTGCAAGGAGATACATGATGGAAATGTATTAGTTACTTTTTATTTTATCAAACTGATGAATTAATCTATGATTGGGTATGAAAAGGGTAGAAAATGTCGCCTGAAGTCTATACAGGTGTCATGTTAGCCTTTTTATAAGTCATTCTGCAATTTTTACACTATTTGAATTTTCAGTTGTGAATACAGGACTTAGCAGTTCAAACTCAACATGTAACCACCCAGTTAAGCCTAGCCAAGCATTTACAGAATCTGTACTTCATGCACAGAGCAGTGGGATCACTTTCCTCTGCAGCATGTGCTTAAGATGATAGAAAGGAGGTAATGAGGTCATTATCCCAGATGGAGGAACCAAGATGAGAGCAATGAGGACATGAACTCTAGGCTTGGGTCGGGGGAAACCTCCCTGCCTCAGGAGTATGGGGCTGCCCAGGAATGGAGATGCTCTCCCAGACCCAGCCAGAGGCCCCCTGGTGCACAGGGTCCCTGTTGGCCAATGTCACTCAGCTCCTCTGCATGGAAGGGAAATATTTGGTGACAGTCTCCTTCCTCTACTGGATTTCTTTGATGGCTGTGGTAAAACAGTCAGGTTGAGCTTTAGCATCTCTATTCCATTCCTCACCTATAAAACAGGCAGAAGAGGGGAACACACTGCTCTGCATCCCAGGAAGCTGAGGATAAACACATCAAGCTCTGCCATGCTGTCAGATGCTGCGTCTGTGAAGGGACATGCAAAATCCCAAGCTTAGAAAGTCAGCCTCTGCTTTTGAGTAAAGAGCAGGACAAGAGTGCATATGTTTCCCCTTCTGCTGGCTTTAGAAATTAACTCCTCAGGCTGGGGAGGAAGGGAGGAATATATCTCCATTTTCTCAACTGAAAGCAACAGAGCCCCAGTGATGAACTGCAAGTGCAGACTGGGCTGCATCTGTTCACCTGCAACTGCTCTAAGGACTTCTGCAATGGTGCATCCTAGAGCACAAGCCTGTAAGTGCATATTTCTACAAGGGCTGAAAAATGTCATTAAAATTAGGAACCATTTTTCTCATTTTAACCATCTGTGGTACAATGATCTCTTTCTTGGGCTTCCAGAATAGTATTACATGTAAATATCACAAAAGATTGTTAATTTCTTTGTAATATGATGTACGAGGTTTTCCAAGAGTATGTCCAGAATGGAATTAGAGAAACAAGCAGCCTAATGTTCAGACTGATAAAGAAATATTACTGAAAACACCTCTGAGGAAAGCACAAGTGAGAAAATGCACAACATGGCATAAAAATTATCAGAAGAGTGTTCAGAAAGAAAGAAGCATCTTTCATTGTCCAGCCTGATCAGGAAAACTGTCTGGCATGGAGTACAGCAGAAAGGTGCATACCTGAACCCCTAGGAGCCCCAAGGAGCTTGTGAAGGCAGCTACTCACTTCTATCAACCAAACCAAACACAGTACTGCAATACCTATAGGAGACCAACGCTTAGGTTGTCCTAAGCCTCACCACTGCACTTCTCTGCCTCTATATTTGGAGAACTCTGTCTTCTGGTCAGATGCCTGATACAACTGTGCAAAGGATACCTCAATTATGCATGAAATATTCAGAAATTGACACTTGAATTGGGAGTTTCAGCACAGAAGGAGGACCCTGGCTTTACAAGAGAGTAAGAAAGGAAAGAGCATGGATCATGGGCTTCCTCTTTTTAAAGGCAGTGGGCCCATCAAGGTGATTGAGAGCACCAGCAGTACAGTGAGTACCTGGGTTACGGATGGTGAGAGCACATGTGAAGGCTTTCTGTGTCATCTGAAAGCCAGACTGACATTAACTTCCAGTACAACAACCCTCAGAGACACTTCATGTCTTGAAAAATGTAGAAATTAAATGTACTTTTAAATTGAGGGAGCAATGAGAAACTTTTTTAAAGCAGGTCAGTGAGCAGCAATACCTCTGCTCAACTATTTGTGCTAATTGCTGAAGTGTTTTATGCCTCAGTTTCCCAATATTCGTGATGGGGAGGATGCTGCTCTGCCCCTGGGAAGTGGTCTAGGTGTACACAGACCCTCTTTAGGGATGCAGAGTATTTTTTCAATACTCTGTCATTCTGACTGGACCATGCTGTGTCTGTCTATCTGTCCATCCATCTGTCCATCCATCCACCCCTCATCTTCAGGAAGCATTGCACTTGGCCTGCTTGGGGAGCCTCTCTGCTCTTGCATGCTATAACTCTCCGTAAATCCTGCAGCACAGCTGTGCCTCTGTTTCCCCATTGCTCTGCCTGGACTGCAGAGCAAAGCAATGCACAGGGTCTCAGGACCCTTTGGGACTTTTAGCTGCTCTGAAAACAAACCTTTCTCCTCCCACACTGGAGTCTGTTTCACATATCAGCACCTTAGGGAAATAGCTCCATTGCCTGCCTCTCAGCTCCCCAAACCAATGATCCCACTGATGATTTCCTCCCACCAAGCAACTCTCTGCTGGTTTTATGACACAATCCAAACAAGCACATTGCGCTTGTGTTTTTTGCCCCCTCCAGTTGGAGAAGGAGAAGTAATTGCATTTGTCACCTCCGATTGTACACCCACTACCCACTGAAAGTGAGCCATTATTCTCATTTACAAACAGGTAGGTAATCTCTTCTCACATGCCCTTAAAAATCATTGTGCTGTCGGAGCAGACGGTGCAGATTAACCGATACTGGGAGATTGTCTTCAGCAAAGCAGTAAAAGCTTTAAGTGCACTAGATTGGTTTTTGATTGACTTTTGGAGGAATAGTATATCAGAAGAATCCCAATAAGCTCTCCCTGTGGTATTTTAAGTGGATATAATGGTCAGAACTGACAGATAGTAGTGAGCCTTTTAGACAGGGGCAACTGTATGTTATTTAATTTCCACTAAAGAAGATCTCTCATCAAGGAAGCTCAGGTTTAAGACAACACACAAATGCTCAAAAAACAGATTTTGTTTCTATCAATGCTGAAGCACAGGGTGGTCCAGTTCCTTCGACAGCTTAAAATTTGGAAGCAAACATCTTAAATGTCACCAGTCAAGGAATGCAAATACAAAATGGCTTTCTGAGCAAGAATATGTCTCATACACCTCGCTTCCTAGCAACTTATGGCTTCCACACAAATCACTTCAAGCTAAAAATGTGAAACTGCTGATTAGCACTTGGGGAATTTCAACTTAGATGTGAGAGAATCACAGAATTATAGAATAGTTAGGGTTGGAAAGGACCTTAAGATCATCTATTCGCAGTCCCCCGCCATGGGCAGGAGTGCCTCACCCTAGACCATGTTGCCGAAGACACTCTCCAACCTGATCTTGAACACTGCCAGGGATGGAAATGAATGAATACCCTTTATATCAATTGTCAGACAGCAAGACATGGACACCCTGCAGACAGAGGTACCGTGGCTTTCTTAGTTTCTTTGAAGTGTTGAGACTTGAAGGAGAGTTTCTTAGAGAACTTGGAATAATTGCCCCACCAGGCACTCCACAGCAGGTCTTGGGAAGGTCTCCCCGACTTTGTACTCTCCCCTGATGCAGAAGGATAAGAACAAAAATTAAAAATAACCTTTTAATGAAAATTCCTCACAATCCATAAAATATTTGCTAAAATAAACAAGGTCAGTTGAATGCTTTCATCCATTCTACCAAAGATGTAAACAGGCTCTTTCTGACTAGTGATGTTGCTGTTTTCTCATGGTTTCTGTCCATGAGATGGACATCCAGAGAACAGATTTTGGCTCTCCCAGCTGGGTCAAACAAGGCTGTAGGCAGAGCAGGCAGCTGCCAGACCAGCAGGGAGGAGCCATCACCCCATACATACCTTGCTGAAACCTCTCCCAGGAAAGGAGCCAGTGCCAGCTCACACTGCCTTTGCTGCCCCACTGCCCAGCCCATCACAAGCAGGCAGGTGTAGTGCTGCTCCCACTGACAATGTAGTGATCAGCAGTAATGTTTTAATTGGGAGCAGGGCCAGCAAACCCACCTCTCCTGGGCTCCATCCCAGCATCTCTTCCTACTGTCTGGCAGATGACGTTCACCATCCAGCTCCTTTCCTCTTACAGGGATTTGAGGTGAAGGTAAAAACATTGAAGTGCCTTTTTGCCCCTGTTTTCATACAGTTGGACATAGTTTGAATGGATTTAAGACCTTCACTGCAGGAGTATCATGTCCTTCAGTTTCTAAGAGCTTGAAGAGGAACCTGTGGATCCTAAAATTGGAGCTATTTTTAGTGTTGTTTCCTATTTTCATCTTGATTGTCTCAGCAGTCACCATGTTGATCTCTGCTGCTGCCTATCCGCTTACTTGCTTGTCCTCTCCTGTGGCTTTTTAATTACATGCAGCCAAAGACGTTAAGTCCCTAGAAGATTTGGATAAAATGAGCCTAAGACCTGAAGACTTTACGGTGAGAAAATAGTTGCTACAACTCATTCCTTCACTTACTGTTAAAGGCAGCAGTTGGTGGCCCACAGATCGCGTGCACCAGACCAAGCAGCCGGCACTGTGCCCAGTAATCTTCTTTAAGTCTGCTGCTATTTGCCACCCGGATCGGGAGCAGACAGGGTGGGAGGCACAGCAGATAAGAGGCTAAGGCAAAATCTATAGGGAAGTAGAAGGCAGTAATTCTGCTTGTTTAATGAGAGATTGAGGAGCTGTGGCTTTTAAGAAAAAAGGAATTAGTCGCTGCTCAATCTGCATACTGCTGAAGCAGAAAGACCAATACCAGGAATCACTGCTTGCGCACTGCAAGATGTGTATCCAAAGGGTCCTGACTAAAATTCATGGAGCTAAAATTCATGGACTAAAATTCATGCATGTTAGTACCCTGATAGCCTGTGCCTGGAGCCACACACATGTACACACTCTCTCACGGCAATCCTTAGCCCCTGCAGTGGCAGAAGTGGATGGATGCTTTTACGGGTCCCCAAGGGAAGAGAAAATGTCATGTCGAGGAATTCCAATGGAGTTCACAGCATGCCTCAACACAGCTCTGTAAAATTTCTTTTTAGTGCATTGCGTTTTCAGCACACGGGCAAGAAGAAACCAGGCTGTAGCCAGGGCTGGCCACCACTGCAGTGAATGGCTGCTTCTGCTACAGCTGCTATGAGGGGCTGATGGCGACATTCCTGTGCCTCAGTTCAGTCCTATGGGCAGGAGGGGACCAGAAGGCACTCATTTGTACCGTGTTTCTCAAAGCCCTGTTATTGGCTCACACCCAAGTCTGATGTCTGAGAGCATTGGCAGTGAATTGAAGGGTTAAAGGCTGCCTAAAAAGTGTGTTTCTAGTCCCATGAAACCATCACAAACTGTTATTTTTCCTTCTTTAAGTGTTTTGCTAAATTTCTTTGATTTTTTCAGCTTTTGCAGCATTCCATGCTCTTCAGAGATGGTCTAAGACATACTGCTTTGAGTGCACAAGGGCTGCGCTGCACACCCACAACACTCACCACCCCATTTTGTCCCTGTCCTCCAATCTACACGAAAACCCAAATCAATTCTGTGAACTCAGTCAGTTGTAGAGGGGCTTTTCCGGTTCCCTTTTATCAGGAAGCTGTAGCAGCTGGGAGACTCCAGTCTCCATGATTTAAATGGGTTTCACCAGGGTTAGACATGAGCTGGGCAGCCAGCACAGCTCAGGAACTTGCTTTGACTATATATAGAAGATTTAAATAACAAAAGACACTTACATAAAGCCCCTGGTTTCCCTGCCTCCTAATTACAGTCCGAAAACACTAATACCTGCCACAGCATTCAGAAGCAAAAATTCACACAGGAGCAGGAATTCAACACACTGAGTAGCGATAAAAATCTTTCTCAACTCATCTCCTGGTGCCTCTCCTTCTCCTTATAGCATGATGAGAGCTTTCCCCTTCCCAGAGGCGTTGCAGAAAAATTCACAGTTTGTAACTTCATTTTTACCAAGATTTCCATCCCTTGGCACTGGCTCAATGGGCCTTGTCCTTAGAGGAATGTTCAGGAAAATTAACCCATACAAGAAACAGCTAAACAGGCTTTGACTTGCTTCTTACGGGAGAGAAATGACAGGGGAGATGTGATAAAGGTCTGTAAACTCAGGAGTAATATGGAAAGGCTGAGCAGGGGATGATGTCTCACTGCCTTCCACAGCACAAAAACGAGGTGGCATGAAACAGTGGATGGCATGTTAAAAACAAAAAAAGAGGGTTTTCCAGAAACAAAAACCCAAACCCTCTGGAAGCTTCTTGCAGCATTGCTCCAGGGATGCTGAGGGTTTACCCAGTTTCAAAGGAAGAATGAACAGGTCGATGGGAAATAAACCTTTTGGGGATGGTTAAACACCCAGAAATCACATCAGGCTTGTAAAGTCCCTGAGCTGGACATTGGCATGGAGTGTGGGTTGTTGGGGGAAACATCATTAGCTCGCAATTGCTCTGCCCTTATCCTCTTCCCCTCATGGCCAGGGTCCAGGTGCACAAGCAGCCTGTGGGGTCCTTGGAACATTCCCATGCTCAGCCAAGCCAAGTGACCCAGTGGACTTACCATGGAGAAGACACTCCATCGCCAAGCTCATCTGGGAATGCCTGCAACACAGCCAGAGGCTCAAGGCATGAACTGAATTCATTGAAAGTATTCACAACTAAGCAGTCTAAGCAAGCTAATTCAATCAAATTCAATCAGATAAACTGTCCAGAGCGCACCCATGCAGGTACCTTCTGCTGCCTGGCTCAGCCCAGACCGTGAGCAGAGCAAACATATCCCACAATACTGTCTCCAACTGGCTTCATTTTCAGCTGCTGATTCAAAGGAAAACCAGTATTGAGTGATTAGACTGTGGTTTTTATTTTCCACTGCTTTCTAATCAGCGACTAATTAATTCTCAATGCCCCAGTGAGGTAAATGTATCTGTTTCATGCATTAATACATATATATGTATTATGTTTGATCTTTCCTTAACAAGTCCCCGTAGCCCTGGAAATCTACGCTGAAAACAGAGCAGGGGAACAGGGGGGAGAAAGAGCACCAGCTTTGAAATCCAGAAGATCTTCATTTGTATGTCAGATTGAAAGTAAAAAGAAAATAGTTATTTGGCAGGTCTGTTCCCACTGAGGGATTAGTTTGCCTCAATTTGTATTTAATAAGTGTACCACTGAAAAGTATTTAATGCATAATGTATAATATAACTAGCATTATACTAAATAATAACCTGTGACTTTAAACATTAATGACTGTTTGTGACTATTTCTTTTGAATTTCAAACAACACAGAAAATATTTGTCAGCAGTAAAAATAAGCTTGCAATAAATAAATAAAATAATGGTGCAATAAACCCAAGTCATGATGTGCCTATTTAAATGCATATATGCCTCTGTTTAATGAAGAACAGTGAACACTGCTTTTGCATAATATTCTACTAATGCGTACACTACAATACAGTAATATTCAACATCTTTTCACTTCAGCTGCAGAAGAATTGGCAATACAGTACAACACCCACAGCTGAAGGATATGTTTATACCTCCTCACTTTTGGAGTTTCTTGGGTTTTATGCAAAGATGAAAGAAATCCTTTCACCCACATACAGATGGGAGATTTCACACCAAAGAATATTTAGATGAGATAAATCCAATTATTGCAATTGCATTTAATGATAGTTTTTACATTTCTGGAAACTGAGCTAGGCTCATTCTCTCTACCCAAGGAGGCAACAGGTTCCAGGGACCTTTTGGATAACAATGAATTGAGCTCTGAACAGCATATAAGCGTTTTCAAGGGCATGTTTATGTCCATGTAGTGAGTTTCAGTACACGTTTAAGGCTGGGAACACATTTAAGTACTGTCCTAGCTAGGGCTGAGTTGGGTTAACTTAATAACTGTTTTCTGAGCCGGCGTTTAAGTTTTTTTTAGTTATTTATTTAAAACTGGACTTGATGAAACACTCGGCTGGTAAAATGAGAGGCCCTGCTACAGCTTAGATGCCATGAAACACATAGGCTTTCCACTGTGACTGTTATGCAGATCAGAGCCTAAAAGATTGTCCTCACAACATTTTGTATTCCTTCTATTGCTCAAAATACTGCTGGTCCCTGGGAAGCTGCCCTGAGTTGTCTCTGGAGACCTGAAGGACAGGCTGCTCTTCAAGCCAAAGTCACACTTGGCAACACAGATGTCAGCTCACCCAGAGCTTTCACATGGGGCATAGTGCCAGAGGCAAGACTTGGGGTCATCAGATTGGGTGCTCCCTGTAGGAAAATCAGCCAGAAGTATTAAGGTGAAACGTTTTACTAAAAGTGAAATTTTCAAGACGGACAGATTTTATTAGCTTGGAATGAACTTCGTGGGTATGGTCCAAATTAAAAAAGAAAAGTGAAGAAAGAGGGAAGTGGAATTCTTGGAAATTCAGACATGAAATACATGGCTTTGTTTCAAACTTCATAATGAAAAAATAACAAAGTTAAGTATCCAAGCAGTTGGACCTTATGTTCTCAGTAAAGCAAAACTTCTTGCTTAATATTTCACCTTGCAAAGATACTTTTAAAAAAATCTAGTTTGAATTGATCTAACCTGAGCTCTCTTTTCACTTTGGTCAATTAATAAAAAAACGAATCCAGCATTTGCACAGTTCCCTTGTTTTCAAATGAACATCCTATTTTATTACGACCAAAAAAAGGTCTTTCACTCCTCTGATACCTGGTTAAAGGGAACACTGGTACTTCCTGCCTTGGCCAGCTCCTCTCAGAATCATGGAAAGGTTTGGGTTGGATGTGACCTTAAAAGCTCAACCAATTGCAACCTCCTGCTATGAGCAGGGACCTTCCACTAGACCATGTTCCTCCAAGCCCCATCCAACCTGGCCTTGAACCCTGCCGGGGATGGGATAGTCACAGCTTCCCTGGGCAACCTGTGCCAATGCTTCATCAGTCTTAAAAGAACTTCTTCCTAAGTGTCTGATCTAAACCTACTGAGACACAGAAGCTGGGCACAGGGAATTTTCTCAAATGGTTTAAAAAGCCTTAGAAATTTTATTTCCAAATTAAAGCTACAAAGTGTAGAACAAATACAGCTGATGCAGAGATATTTTCTTGAGTTTGCTGAGAGCCTGGGACAAAGATCTCTAAGGTGCCTCACTTAGCTGATCAAGAGATGGCTCGCATGGCAGCTGGACAGTTTCAAAGGACTTCAATGAAACATAGGAAAAATTAATTAAATATATAAGCTGGCAACCTACCTAAATAGCAATAGGTCAAGGACATATTAATTTTGGTACACAGAAGCCTTTACAAGCCACTCAAATTACAAATGCTACAAAAGTGCTGAGTTAACATCTATGTTGGTAAATGCAATTTTAATCCATGGCACAGGCATTCTTGAAGCATGCAGTTGTCAGGGTGGGGTCATAGTCAGGAAAAGATGGTTTCTGAGGCATTCAGATCTGCGCCACTGCTTTATTACTCAAGAACCACTGATAGCTCTGAAGTATGGGCCACATGCCGCTCTCTGTTATACTGGATTAAATCTGTAACCCATAGGGTGCTAAATCTGGATTTACACTTGCTTTGAAAATGCAGAGTCTGGCTTTTGTCCCTGCAAAGTATCAAAAGGCACAAATACTTGGAAGAGTCATTGCAGCATCTCTGGATCTCGCTGAATGCAGCATCCTGCATGACCCAACACTCATTTGCAAGCACCCGACCAGTTTTCCAGCCAGTCTATCAGAAAGAAAAACATGACAGAAGAGCGGAAGTATTCCCAAAACATAAACCACACAGCGATTTAGTATGCTGCTCTATTGATTTTAATGAGATCACTTCAAAGAGTACAGCGGACACTCTGTGCTTTTACAGAGAGCTGTACAACCTCCATCACCTGAACTTCAATCATCCAATTTCCCCAGTACTTGGAAAGGCAGTGCATGTTAATTACAATGAAAGTTATTTTAGTAACTCAATCATTCAAATTTTGCCAAGCTTCTCATAAATTCAGAGAAGCCAAGGTTATGCTACAGACAGGGGTGTGTTCACATCAGCTTTATGTATCTAAAATATTACAGACTTAACAGCAATTTATACAATGAGTTGCTGAGGGTTTTTTTTATACACCAAACAGATCAAAGGGTTGGTGCAATTTGGGGATATGCTGTACTTAACTATTTTAGAAGGGATCTTCTAGACAGGCATTCAGTTTGAGCAATTGTTTGCAAATGTATAGGATCACTCTGTTATCTTCCAGTCTCAGAACTAGCAAAGGAATATGCATGTGATTTACCGCAGCAGGGGAAAAAAACCTCCTCATTTGGAGTTGGGCTAATCTCAGAGCAAGACAGCTGAAGCAGGAAAAGCCATTTAAGTAATGTAGTGTTTAAAAGGCCTGGACTGACCTTCATTTCAGTCTATCTGCTTTCTTGCAGTGCTGCCTCTGAAGTGCTGTACAACATAAATAGCATCTGTCCTGGGATTTTTTAGCCTGAGCTTAGCAGGAATGGCTCTGGTGGCTGTGATGCACCCTTTCACAGTGATTAGTCTCTGAATTTTTCGAGTTCTCCTGCAATTTGGGGCCTATGTTACATTTCTGTTTAGCCAGATGTGATAGGGGAAGCAGCTGATTAGGAGTGACTGAGGGTACTCTTGCTCAGCAAACCTGTGTACCAGCTAAAAATAGAAAGCAGAAAGTGCATACAATTGGAGGACAAGAGTCAGCCGAGCAAAGAAGGCAGCTTTAGGACATAAAGTTATCCTTTAGCCTCCAAGTATGTTGGACTTAAACCTGTCACCAGAGTCAAGTGATCAGGCTGGCATGGATGGTATGGACTTTCTTGCCCCCTCTGCAGTGTGGGAGCACAGGCAGCTTTCCAGGGTAAATTATGCAAGAAGCTGTTATTGCAGTGGCTTGGGCATTGCTGATCTTCTCAGCCTCCTCCGCACCTTTCCTGCTGCATTTGGGTCTTGGGTGCTATAGGATGGTAAGAAGCATCTGTATCCTCCTCAACATAACACCTTTCCTTTGTGACTGCAGCAGCTCATCTCAAGAGCTGCGGTGGTCACCCATGTGCCTTGGTATGGTGTGGTGCTGTCCAAGATCCAGCCCCGGCCCTGTGAAGTCCCATCTTTCAAGCACATGCCCTGCTTTGAGGTTGGCAGCCATCCTCATCACACAAATGACCACTGCTCTGTGCTAGCTGGGAACATGCATCCCCATGCAGCCCAGTACAGGGGCCTCTCCCCCACCTCACAGCACTGGATAAGGTCCTATGGAAGTACCAGGGGCTCTTGAGATCTGCAGATTTTGATCTGGGCAGAGAGCCTGAGGAGAGACCACAATGCACAAGCATGACAAGCAGAATCCCAGGCAGAGGCAGTGCAGGTCACACACTGCTCTTTCTCCCCTGAAGAAAGGAAGAGGCAGGATGAGGCTGTGCCTCAGTAGGTCTGTGCACCATCACAGAAGTGGTGGAAACCTTTTAGGTGGAAGAGCTACAATCATGATTTTACATCACTCCCAGCACAACCATGGGCAGAAAAGGTCCTTGTGAATTCACTGCTGGGCACCAACAGCAGTGATGGCAAGGACTTTGTACCATCTGCTGTGCATTTGCACACAAAACACCAGGCTGTTCCCATTTTCAGGGGAAGGCTAGAAGCAGGACAGGAGCAAACTCCTATGCACAGCTCAACTTGCAGCTGCTGCAGTTTTCATAATGCTTCTCTTCAGCTCATCGCCTCCTGCCTGATTCTGTTTGCACTATCATCCATTCTCTGGCCTCTGAATTATGTGGCCACTGATGAGCTGGGGAATAGCATGGGTAATGCTCACTCTTCCCAAGTGCTGCACAAAATGCTCCTGCAGCAATGCCAGTGGAGGGGATCACGTTGATACCAGGGAGTGACACAGGGAGGGAGGGATGTCCGGGTGGCCAGAGGGGTGCTGACATGGAGGATGGTGTCTTGGAGCAGCCACGGGAACAGGGACAACTTTGAAAGCACATAGCGAGGCTGATTAAACATCTGAGCCCAACTGAGAGCAGAGCATAAAACAAACCAATGCCAAGCAAGTGATTGTCCTTGCTGGCTGTAACAATGCTATTTGCTCACTTGAAAAGAAGCACACACCTATGCACTTGGCAGCTGAGGACCTCAGAGGAGCTGGCAGGCTGGTGCGTTGCTTTCTTGCACGGGACAGTGAAACCAGAAGAGCAGCCCTTATTCCAGCGACATTCTGGGACATTTTCAAGGTCTGTCTGACCCCCTTGGGACCTTACAAACTTTCTCAGAGCACTGCCAAGGGCAGACTATATATTAAAGGCCTTTTAAAAGAAGCGCAGCAACTCCTAACACATCCAGAAAGCTGCCAGCACATGAAGGAGCAGAACCAACAGTCCTGACTGGACAGTGCAATCATTTAGAAACATTTAGCCTTATGTGCTCGCTTGTAACAGCAACCTGGGCACAAAACAATTTAAGCATTTCTTCTCACCACATCTCAGATGCTGCACAGGTCAGAAAAACACAAACCACCAAGCCACAAGACACATTCCAAGTGAAAATTTACCTTGCTGGGCTCTGTCTTGGAAAACAAGAGACGTAATTTCTCCATAGGGTTACCTGACACACCAGGAGGTGGAATCTTCCCACAGCTCTGCTTCTGGAAAGCTTGGGATCCCTGTTAGTTATCTGCCAGTTTACACCTGAGGTTTTCTCTTCTAGTTCCTAGATGCTTAATGCAAGTCCGTAAGCACATTGTGGGATACCACACACTGGAAACATAGATGGGCAAGGAGAACAGCAGCACACTCAGGTTGCGTGCCAAAGTGTGTCACCCAGACAGGATGTGTTTTGGGCCTTCTGTGCCTGCTTTGCTGAGGAGGCAGCTCTGCTAACAGCTCTGGGGGCAAAGATTCAGGAGCCTCTAGTTTTGGTGGCAAATCTAGTTTCCAAAGTTCCTCTTTCCCAGCTGACCCCACAGCCCTGGTTGCAAACAGGACCACTGATTTAATCCCAGGATTGCTTTGGTTTTAACCTGTGGTTAAAAGGGCATACAACGAAGAAGGGTGTTTTTAACATGGATCATTTCAGGGACTCGAAAAAACCCTCAGCCATTGCCAGGGCAGAGAAGGACACGGTGATCTGTCCTTGACACATCTTGGTAGGAGGAAGAGCCAGGCCTCCACTCCCACCAGAGAGACACCCTTTTATATTTTAGGGAAATTCAAAATGTTTGCACTCCCCTTGTGTGCTTGCCTCGACTATGCTGCATCCCCTCCCTGTTCACCTCATGGGCCTAATGGTTTAACTGAGGTCCCTGGGGCCTCAGCAGTTCTGCTGGGTCACATAGAATCATAGAATAGTTAGGGTTGGAAAGGACCTTAAGATCATCTAGTTCCAACCCCCCTGCTATGGGCAG